>OZ010719.1:1647613-1703904 GCA_963932345.1 Ophion ventricosus | reverse complement strand
ATGCATTGCGAATGGTGATTTATTGTTTATTGATAGTGTGATGTTTGTTGAGTACAAAGCATCGATGGAAAAGCTCTTGACAAATGAATGGAAAAAGCTCTCGGCACGGAATTGAGAGGTATTCCTTTGAGACCTCGACAATACGATCTTGAGATATTAGTGCAACGCAAGATTAGATTACAAACCGCAATTTATCATTGCTCGAGCACTTACTTGGGATAATAATGTTCTGTCATCTTGGACACATATATTTATCGTAGACTTTTATCTTTCGTGAAAATTGTGTAAGATTAATTGAGCCTTTGAGATTATATTAGTGCAACGTAAAATGCGCGTACTGCCAAATACAGGTAACTCGTGTTAATTGTCATTAATTTAATAATCAATTAACCGTGACGTTCATATCACGAAGTGTAATTTCAAATAGACGACTTTTCGAGACACATTAGTGTCAAGACTCGTGATTGTGTTTTTTTTTCTTCGTACACTTGTGTAAATTATGTCAAAACGTAGCTCGAATAAATTTCCCAGTCAACAGGGATGTTCATTCTAGAAGAGATCTTTTTTTTTAACGTCATGATCAAATTTTATGTGAAAATAAACACAATGAAACATAATAAAATTCATTGGAACATGACAAGAATTCCTGACAGTGAATTGTGCTGTGGGTAGAGTAAATGCCCGGGGTTGTGACACGTAATGGAATTTCTTCTCAGTGAATATTCCTCAGGTAGACTAGAATCGCGGTCAGGTGAAGCACCGAGCATTCAGACGAGACTTTTATTGTCATAACTCCATTTGTCTGCATTTATATATATATATATATATATATATATATATATATATATATCAGATTGTGTTATCTTTTAGCGAGCTATACAATGAAATTGTTCCTCATCGCTTCCCAGTGACGCGATAAATTACAACAATCGATCGATCGATATTTTTTCTACGTGTGCTGTAAGAATAATTTTACGATAAAATTTGAAATTTTTCATCCACCAGAATAAATTCATCCACTTCATATGGAAGATAAGTGTGCGTTGAATTCATAAGCTCAGCGCTTGTGGAATAAATTATTTTGATTTTGTTAATTACAATTATGGTTCGTGTCCTTCATTGATGAGCTCGAAATGGAAAACGCAAATTGTCAATACACATTTTTTTTGTTCTAATTAGATTATACAGGGTGTTCGTGCGCAGGGCGGATTGGGGGGGGGGGGTCATTTGCTAATTTTTTTACCCTTAGCCCCTATGTCCTAATGTTTTCTCGTTTTTTTTCAATTACCCAAAATTTCGTGGTTAAATCGTCATAAGTTTTTTGTTTGTGATTGTAATAGGACGAAATAACTTTTCTTTTATTCTGCAATATATGTTTATTATAATTAAATCATTATTTTATACAATTGGTTTCAAGAAAATGACTCATGGGCTTCCGAAGTCTTAAAAATGTGTAAATGTATGAAAATGTCAACTTCTAAATTCATTGTAAAAAAAAAACTAAAAGCTATTTTGAGCTTGGCTTTGTTTTAAAAAGTTCTCTAGTTTATACACTTTCCAATGGTATGCTACATGTCATAGAAATCATTAATTATGTGGTCAAAATAAGAGACACTAGTTTGCCAGGATCAGGGTTAAGAAAAGACTTTTATGTTTCCAATGTTTTTATTAAACTTGAGTTATAAATTTTGCTCAAATTGACCTCCTTCACTCCGTATGCATGCAACAATAGTTATTTCGTGCTATTACAACCACAAACAAAAAAGTTATGACGATTTAAAAGCAAAATTTGCGAGTAATTAACAAAAAAAAATGAAAAAAATAATATCTCAATTACCGTGACACTTAGGAGATAGGATCTAAGCGTAAAAAAAACTAGCAATTAAGACCCTCCCCCCAAATTCCCTCAAAAAATTTTATCGGTGCATGCGCCAAACACCCTGTATATAGTTCGAGATCATTGCCCCTAGGGTCTCTATACACTTATAGGATAGAAGATGTTTGTTTATATTCATTTATTTCAATACGAATTTGGAATAAAAATTGACGCGAGTAATGATCATTAGCAGTAGCTGCTAATTTTTCGACTAAAAAAAAAATAGAAAAACATTTTTTAATTTCTAACCCAAATGAAAAGGCAGGGAATGAAAGAATGTCCTGTTGGAATGAACGTGACGTTTATCAACGATTTAGTGTTTCGTTCAACTGTTACATATAGACGAGGCTAACAAAATGTGGAGAAAAGGAACGGAAAGAGTTGTGAAGTGATTCGAAAGAAAATACGTGAATTTATGATTGACTCGAAGCTGCAGCGAGCGATCCTTTTATACTGAATCTTATAATTCGTCACGGTTATCTCCTCTCTCTCTCTCTCTCTCTCTCTCTCTCTCTCTCTCTCTCTCTCTCTCTCTCTCTCTCTCTCTCTCTCTCACTTCGTAAATGGAGCGAATGATCCGCGGAGCGGTTCGCGAAGAGCCAAGGTTGGTCGCGACATAAGCCGGAAGCGATTGAGATTGATAGTTTGACGACTATACTACGAGGACAATCGGGCGTGCGCGCTCGTAACCCGGCTCGGTAGCTCTCTCTCTCTTTCTCTCTCTCTCTCTCTCTCTCTTTCTCTCTCTCTCTCTCTCTCTCTCTCTCTCTCTCTCTCTCTCTCTCTCTCTCTCTCTCTCTCTCTCTCTCTCTCTCTCTCTCTCTCTCTCTCTCTCTCTCCATTCTTAAGCCTTCGCGATCCGAGTGATTGACATTTACCAAGGGAATCGTATAGATGAGTATCAACGAAAGCCACGTGACAAATGTCCTCATCGAACTTGACGTAGTTCAACGAAATATCAACGAAACATTGCGAGGCACGTGTCTACGTATGCAGTGATGAGGATCATCGCGAAAGATCGATCACTCGAGTCGTCGTCGCGGCGCCTCGGTCTTTCATCGAACGAGGTGAATAATAATACATTATGACACGAGGACGATAAAACTTTTTTTAACGAGTTCGTTAAAAAAACATTATGACACGAGGACGAAAAAAACTTTTTTTTCACGAGTTCGTTAAAAAAACATCATGACACGAGGACGAAAAAAACTTTTTTTTAACGAGTTCGTTAAAAAAACATTATGACACGAGGACGAATAAACGTTTTTTTAACGAGTGCGTTAAAAAAACATTATGACACGAGGACGAAAAAACTTTTTTTTTGGACGAGTGCGTTAAAAAAAACATGACAGGAGGTTAGAAAAAGTTTTTTCCTCGAGTATTGTACGAAATTTTATAGTACGCGGTGCGAAAATGGGGCTTTTACGCACGCGAAGCGTACGTAAAACGTTCATTATCGTACCGAGTGGAATAAACGATATTTATTGGACAGAAAGATCGTACCAAAAGGACTTTTAATTTAATTAAAGTATCTCGTTAATGGCCACTGGATTAATTACGGGGATTGTTGATCGTGGACTCCTTTAACGAACGTTGATGAACGAATGAGCAAAACATTCCGCGAATGTTACCGAACAAAAATCGACAATGTTTGACGATTGGACGAATGATAGAGATTGCCGGTAACGTTTTGCAGAATCTTGGCAGTCGTAGAACAGAATCGTTGGAGGGTGTGTTTTGCTCGGCGGCGATAGGATCGCAAGTTCAAGCTGATTCGATGAGCAGATGATATGGAGGCCGAGGACGAAGTAGACGAGGAGAAAGCAGGAGTGGAAGATCCCGAAGAGGTATGAGGATCCATTGAAAGCACCGAAGACAAAGAGATCTCGAGAAAGCCACGCTGTTAGCCGTGCAGAAATTTTCTTAGGGATACCTAAGTTCCAATTGGATCCCGATCGGGATATGATACGGATTTCCCTAGAAGGGGTATCGGAATTCAGATGACGCCCACTACGTAGCACAAGGCAGAGACGTGGTGACAAGAATTCCAAATACCTATTAAATACATTTTTCTTACCAAATTAAATACATATTTTCTTTGTTCGAACGTGCTCCATTTAATTTAAATATAATTACTTAGAATAAATAACCTATATCACTTTTCTCCAGGAAATATAAATCTTCCAAGGCCTATATATCGTTTTCTTTCGAAATTTTTTATTAAATGTAAAGAATTTTGTTCGACATTCTGTTATTAAAATATATAAGTTTTGACAGTTATACTGTAGCACCAATTGTTTATCTAATTGTTTTTCATATCCTTGAATAAATGATTTCAGAAAACGTCCAGCGTTTCCAGCTGATACGGATCGGTATTTCCTGGTGATTTTTACATTAATACCTGGGATCCGATTTAATATCGAACTAGATCTTGTTCCAGAAGTTCGGGATTCTAGCCTGGATGCAAAGTTTCTATTTGGATTCTGACTAGAGTACTTAATAGTTCCGGTTTAGGACCCTGGCTGGAATCCGATTTGCCAGCGTTACATTACGCTCTCAGATCCGATCCGATGTCCGACTGGATCTCGATCGAGAAACCAGGATTCTAGTCCGAATCGCATTGTATCCATGACAATATTTTTGCACGGGTATCTTGTTGGATCTATGAGTTCATGATATTGTAGCTTTTACGTATTGTTCTTTCCCGTGCAAAAATATTGTTATGGATGCAGTAGAATTCGTACTAGGAGCCTGGTTCCTCAATCGGGATTCAGTCGGATATCGGATCGGATCCGGGAGCGAACTTTGTAACGCTCGCAAATTGAATTCCAGCGAGGATCCTAATCCGGTACTATTAAGGCAGGCAACCACTTTAGGAGACCGAAAATTAGATGATTTTTTGGATTTTTTTTTTCATTGTGAAAAAAAAACGGAAATTTCCGCAACTCTGATAATAATTTATTCAAATTTTCATACATCTCTGGTAATTTTTTCAAGTTATTTCATGCATTAATTAAGGTGTAATCCGCTGTGTCCCTTGGCGTGTCCTCATCGTCGTTGTCGATTTGCGGGAATTGTGCAGCTCGCAATTTGCATCTGAAATAGTCCAACAAATTTTTATACATTCTTGAGATGTTTTTTTAAGAACATGAACCTAAATTTTGAAAAAAAAAATCGAGAATTGAATGTTGGAACGTGTTTGAAAAAAAAAATGATCGATTTTTAGCATTTTTTTCCCGGCATTTTGCAATAATAAATATGTTTTAAACAATCTAATCTTTTCAACTTTAGGTTCATGTTTTAATAAATTATATTATGTAAACGTGTTCCAAATTTGAAGATGATCCATCAATTAGTTTTTGAGTTATGATTCCCGCAAATTGAAAAAATGTCGTTTCGAGAAAAACACCTTTAAAGTTTCACAAACGAAAAACTCAAAGTTAAATGTGTTTAATCAAATGATAAAGTGTCTTACCGATTAATCAGCGATTCCAGCACCATACAGCAGTCCTTCCTCTTCCTCATGCAACTCATTTGAAGCTTGCATTTCCTCTTTACGAGCTTTTCGAGCGTCTTTTGTCTCTAATAAACTTTTTCTATTTTGCCGAGCCACGCGCATCTGATCCATTTGCTCGGCATTTCCGTAGCTCTGCATGCCAACTACGATTTGCAGTTCATTCATAACCATGAGTAGGGCTGAATTTCCTTCATTGAATAAAATAGCAGCAGGAAATGCCGCTACCTCGATTATATTGTACCCAAAATGGAGATTTTGTGGAGCTAATCGCTAAACGGTCGAGTTTGGGTGTGTTTGGGTTATGAAAACCCAAATTTGGGTTATGAAAACCCAAACAAACCGAAAAAATCATTTATTGAAGGATCATTTATTGAAGGTCAAGACTTATATATTTTAATAACAAAATTTCAAACAAAATTTTTTACATTTAATAAAAATTTTCGAAAAAAACAATATATAGAGCTTGCAAGACTTATATTTCCTGGAGAAAAGTCATGTAAGATTATTTATTCTAAGTAATTATATTTATATTAAATGGAGATCGTTCGAATAAATAAAATATGTATTTAATTTACTGACAAAAATGTATTTAATTTCAAATTCTTGCCTCCACGTCACCGCCTTGTGCTACGTATTGGGCGCCATCTGGATTCCGATGAGGATACCCCTTCTAGGGAATCCGTATCATATCTTGATCGGGATCCGATCGGAATTTACGTATCCCTAAGAAAATTTCTGCCCGGGTTATACCCCCTTCGTTTTCTTGCTTACTTTCGAACATCAATATTTCACATGGAAATGCTCGAATCAAACTAGACGCTAGACAGGTGCAAGAAAAGTACAGCTTGGCATTCAAGTATCGATGCACCTGGAAAAAAAAAAATACGCAATCAAAAACTTCCTTCCATCAGACGCAACGTCGGAAAAATTGATCGATCTGCAACGCGATGTTGTCACGTTGATCTCCAACGCTAACCCCGTAATTTTATAACTTGCTGTCAAATTTTATTATGAAACTCATCTTCGTCACGATGAATTCCCAGATCAATCACAACAATAATTTCGAGGATTACGAGGGAAGCATGAAGATCTCAATGAAGCCAACGAGATCGACAGATTTGACGGAACGAAAAGAGTCCGCGACTCTATTAAAGTCATCCCCTATCGAGCAAACGACGAATCGAGATGTTGAGCAGAAGAAGAAGAAAGTGCCAGCGGTACGCGAGGCCAGTACGGATTGTGAAAAGGACGAGCAGGCCGAATCAAAATTAAATCTAAGTACGAATACGAAGACTGATTGCACGAGGGAAAGTGGCGAGAGTTCGAAGCTTACTAGGAGCAAGAGGATCTCATGCCAGGACACGATTCACGAGGCAGAGGAAGACGATGGTCTTACCATGGATCGTGTTGGAAAGTGAGTTTTTTTTTTTCATTTCGCCTTTTTTTTTGTCTATACTTTTGGATTAACATTAAAATTCGTCAGATTCGATAAATTTGTTGTTATATTGCCGAAAAAAAAAAAAAAAACAAAATTGTCGAATTTGTCCTAACGTTGATTAAGACTTTGTTAAGGAAGTTGGAGCGTTGCCCAGAATTCAAGATTTAAAAAAAAAATATGTTTTGTTGCCTAGACGGAATCTTTGAGAATTTTTTGATATTTTTTCACCAGATATACCAGAGCTGAAAAATAGTTTAATGTATGTAATGCTACGTGCGGTTAGATGGGCAAGACGTCCACGCTACGGGGGACGTAATTTTTTTTTTTTGGCTATTTAGCACCAAGATAAACCATTCTTAACAACGGATTAACGTAAACTAAACCTTCGTAAACATTTTTTTTAAATCTTTTTTTTTCATCTCTGTAATTTTACAGAGTCTTTAGGCATGTATTGAGCTCAAAAATAACCTGGAAACATTGGTCATTTTCGCAATATTTGCAAAGATGTGGTGGATTTTCCAAAACGGCATAAAAAGTCATTTTTTTTGTACTTTTTACAAATCAATATAGAGCTTAGAAAAAAAATTCCTCTAAAATACTAAAAAGAACTTATAGATATTCAAGTTTCCGAAACCGACCTTCCATTCGCTTAACTGTTCATGAGATATCGATGATAAAAAAAGTTGACTTCAGTCGATCAGCGATATCTCAGCGACAAATGGTCGTACAGAGAGCAAAAAAATACCCAATTGAAGGTAAATAATCAGACCAAAAGACCCAAGCATTTATTCAGCCAGAATATTTTTTTTTGAGCCCATTGACGATATTGAAAAAAAAAAATCGAAATTTTTTTTTTTCTCACACTATTTCTCCTCGAGATTCTTAAACTAGAGATTTCAAGCTTCAAAATGCTTTTTTTTCCTCCCGATACGACCATTTTGTCACGAAGTTATGGCCTTTCAAAAATCACTGAAAAAATTGTGAAATTTTTCTGCTCCTCTAATGTTTTTGCTGAGTGTAGTATAGTGGATAAGTGAAAGATAAGATAAGCAAAGTTTTGTTAAGATAAGTAAAGGAATAAGTGTCAGAAAAATTATAGTAGATTGAAGGGAATATCACTTGACGGTGTATCGACGACCGGAAGTCATACCTTGTTGAGCTAATAAAGAAAAAAAAAAAAACGAAGAAGAAAATGGAATTGCGATTGAAAGGATTATCGGAGAATCTGTCAATCGCTAAGACGGGATAAGTAAGTTGACATATCTAATTGATAAGAATGTCAGTAAGTTTCCGCAACTTATATATATATATATAGTACGCTCGAATCCAGCTTTCGTTAAATTCAATTACTCGTAAAGATGCCCACTCAGCGATGAGATATAATTATAGATACAAAGTGCCTCAATCGAAAGTTGGTCACGCGAGACAGCAATAGAGTACAATGTTATATAGATAAAAGTAAAGTATATAATTTGAGAGTCAGGTACGTTGAGAGAGTGAGTGAGTGAGAGAGAGAGAGAGAGAGAGAGAGAGAGAGAGAGAGAGAGAGAGAGAGAGAGAGAGAGAGAGAGAGAGAGAGCGAATCAAGTGTCCTTCGTTCGCGTAGCTCTCTGAAGAAAGTTGGAAAATTAGTTTGTCGCACTTGAAGGTACCTCGAGGCAAATCCGGCACTCGTCGAGGCATGGCTCCGTGACAAAGCGAGCACCGAGCTCCGAAGAAGACTCGAGACTTCGAATCTCCTACCAAAGTCGACGAGCCTCAGCCTCCGTCACGAAGAGAGCGTCCTCGTGAGGAGCAAACGCAATAGCGTCACGTCCGATTTGTTTCAATCTTGGTTGGCATCGAGTTCACCGATAAAAAGAAGCAAGAGTCCGTCCAGGTAAATGACTAAAGGTCACCGTGAAAACTTTTCTTTTTTCCACCTTTTTTTTTTTTTTTTTTGCCCCGCCACACGTGGCGGTTTTTCCGTGCCGTTTGACATTTGCGTGAAACGGACGTTTAAGTGCCTCTCGTTACTCCGTAAAACATTACTCGCTCACGTTTCTTCGCAGCCAATAGGACTGCGAGTTCCTTCGCTGCGTTTTTTTTTTTTTGCGAGAGTTTATTTTTTTTTAGGATCAATGATTTTTTTTTTTGCATCACTCGTATGAAAATAATGATATGATAATGAGGGGCGATTCCGAGACTGAAATATATCGCGAGGGTGAGTTTGATCAATGGCCGGTGAACGTGGCGAAGGAACGAACGTGTAGGGAAAGAAAAGCGATTGTGAAAAAAAAAGAAAGAAAAACAAGAAAAAATGTTCTATCGATCGAAGGCCTTCAATTTCATGGGTCGGACGACGGGAAGAATTGAACCGGCTCGACGAGGGTGAACTCTTTATGGAACTGATTCGCGACGTGGCCAACGAGCTCGACATCAACGTATTGTGTCACAAAATTCTCGTAAACGTTGGCATACTTACTCACGCTGATCGTGGAAGTCTATTTCTCGCGAAGGGCCCACTCGAGGATCGTTATCTCGTTGCAAAATTATTCGACGTTACCCAAGACACCGAACTCTCGGTCGCTTTGCAACGTGCCAAAAACGAAGAAATCAAAATACCATTTGGCGTTGGCATCGCTGGTTACGTTGCCCAGACCAAAGAAATCATCAACATTAAGGACGCTTACAAGGTTCGTGAATGAAAAATCGAATCAATCAAATCACAAGGCTTGGGAATCGTAAAACAAATCAATCAAATTACAAGGCTCGTGAAGAAGCCTCGCCTTCTGGAGTAGGCTCGTCAAAAATCAAATGAATCGAATGACAATACTCGTGAATCGAAAATCAAATCAGAAGATTCGTGAAGCAAAAATCAAATCAATCAAATGGCAAGGCTCGTGAATAAAAAATCCAATCAAATCACAAGGCTCGTGAACCAGAAATCAAATTGATGAAATCAAAATGCTTGTGAATTAAAAATCAAATCACAAGGTTCGTGAATCAATCAAATGATAAGGCTCGTGAATTAAATCAATCAAATCACAAAGCTCGTGAATTAAAAAAATCAAATAACAAGGATCGTGAAACAATCAAATCACAAGGCTCGTGAATTAAATATCAAATCGATGAAATCTCAAGGCTCGTGAATTAATATCAATTCGATCAAATCACAAAGCGCGTGAATCAAAAATCGAATCAATCAAATTACAAGGCTGGTGAATAAAAAAATCAAATCAATCAAATCACAAGGCTCGTGAATAAAAAAATCAAATCAATCAAATCACAAGGCTCGTGAATAAAAAAATTAAATCACAAGGCTCGTGAACCAGAAATCAAGTTGATGGAATCAAAATGCTTGTGAATGAGAAATCAAATCACAAGGTTCGTGAATCAATAAAATGACAAGGCTCGTGAATTAAATATCAAATCGATCAAATCACAAGGCCGGTGAATTAAAAAATCAAATAAATCAAATGACAAGGCTCGTGAATAAAAAAATCAAATCAATCAAATGATAAGGCTTGTGAACCACAAATCAAATTGATCGAATCAAAATGCTTAACAATGAAAAATCACAAGGTTCGTGAATCAAATATCAAATCAATCGAATGGCAAGGCTCGTGAATCAAAAATAAAATCAATCAAATCACAAGGCTCGTGAACCAGAAATCAAATTGATCGAATCAAAATGCTTGTCAATGAAAAATCAAATCACAAGGCTCGTGAATTAAATATCAAATCAATCAAATCATAAAGCTCGTGAATCAAAAATCAAATCAATCAAATCACAAGGCTCGCGAATAAAAAAGATCAAATCAATCAAATCACAAGGCTCGTGAATTAAATATCAAATCGATCAAATCACAAGGCTCGTGAATTAAATATCAAATCGATCAAATCACAAAGCTCGTGAATCATAAATCAAATCAATCAAATCACAAGGCTCATGAATAAAAAATATCAAATCAATCAAATCACAAGGCTCGTGAACCAGAAATCAAATTGATCGAATCAAAATGCTTGTCAATGAAAAGTCATCATCATCACAAGATTCGTGAATCACATCAAAGAACTCCTTTACTTCCATTGAGCGAGATGAATATTTCACCGATCAATAACGAAAATTGTATCTGCTTGATTAATGGTAAAATCACAATGGTTGAGATTCCCTCCAATTTGTTAAATGTAAATAATGAGCAGAATTTTTTGTCCCACTTGTTTAGGATCCGAGATTCAATAGTGCGATCGATATGCGGACCGGTTACAAAACTACGCTTATACTGTCGATGCCGATTTGTAATTACGAGGGTGACGTTATCGGCGTGGCGCAAATAATCAACAAAATAAACGGTAGCAATGAATTTACCGATCGGGATGTCGAGGTGTTTCAGAGGTATTGAAAAAATAGGACCTATCGAACGATTCTCAGTGCATTTTTTAGTTTTTTCAAACGCATTAAGGCGGTCGATCTGTGTGATAGCCAATTTTCATGTCGTTTTTCAGGATTTTTTTTTTGGTGAACTACTAAAGATATTCTAACAACTTTTTTTTTTGGTGTTTGGTTCATTCTTCGATATTGAAGAGTAATTTTATTTATGGAAATACCATTTTAAATTAAGTTACAATTTTAATTAATTTAAGTTAAAATAGAATTATAATTCTTCGCTAGAATTCGAAAATCGAGTACTTAGAGATTTTTCAGGACCATAATCTTTTGGAATATAATTTTATAGGTACTGAGGTACATTTTTAACAAAAAAAAAATCGATTTTTGGAGAATCCTAGAGTGGCCTAAGGCCTTGATGGATTATTTTTTTTAAAGGCTGTAATACGTGATTCAGAATTTAGTAAAATATGTGATATTATATCAGATTCTATTCGATTTTGATGATATTTTAGTCGTTCGTATTCTAGGAGAATTAAAATTTAATCATTAGATTTTTGAAATTATTATAATTAGAAAAATATTAGACGTTAGATTTTATCAAATAAAAATTATATTTTATTCGTTGTATTCTATAAGAATATGAATTTGATAATTACATTAGATTTGACACGAGTGTTGTAATTAGAAAAATATTAGATATATTTATATTACATTTGATATTATATTATCATCTATTTTAATTAGATTTGATTTGTTTGTATCCTACACGGAGAGAATCAAAAAGTAATTTTTGTCGTGAATTTCACGGTAAAAATTACCGTGATATATTTCAATGTGGTGACAAGTGAGAAAAGCATAATAATTTGTATACGACAAGTTTTTTTTAACTCACGTTACAGAAAATTTCAAATACGTAGCTAAAATTTTACTATACAAGAAGGGTAGCGCGCACGATAATTTTTACCGAGAGCACAATACATTTTCCTATAACACTCAGTAAATTTTATAATAAATCTTAAAATAACTGTTATAAAGACGATACTTTTTTATAGACATTTTTGAAAGGCATAAAATAATAAAATGCACAGCAAAATTTCGCTGATATTATATATTTTTTAAATTTAAGTTTTGCGTATTTTGTTACACATGAAAATTTACTAGAAAATCTGGTAAAATTTTCTATCTGAAGAAGAAATTTTATTTTATATTCGTGAAAATCTGTGTGTTTACTCAGTAATAATAAGCGAAGTTTCAGGGTTGTCATCTGGTTACCGTTACTGCACGGTAATTTTTAACATTTAATTCTCTCCGTGTATAATAAGAATTATATAAGACTGATAATTTCATAATTGTATTAGATTCGAGTCAAATATTAGAATTAGACAAATATTAGATGTATTTTTCATAGCCTATGTGGTTATTCGAAGTAACTCTCTACATGTGTGCCAAATTTCATCAAAATCGGTTCAGCCGTTCAGGCGTCATCGTGGAACAAACATCAGGAATACAGATTAGAAAAATATTATATATTAGAATTAGAACAAAAAGTATCCTATGTGTCATGAGCTATCTACATTTTAAATTTCATTGATTATATAATAATCTGAATTTCATAATTCGATTAGACTTGAGTATATAATATTAGAATTAGAAAAATATTAGATATTAGAATGAAAAGTATCTTATGTCTTAACCCAGGTCATAAGCTATCTACATGTTAAGTTTCATTGAAATCGATCAAGCCGTTTTGGCGTGATTGAGTAACAGACGGACAGACAGACAGAAAGTCAGCTTTATAATATTAGTTGGGATATCCAGCGTGAGTGTCCCTAGAGGGCGTTCGAACGATTTTTTGAAATGCTCACACAGATCGACCATCTTAAGACGGATTGTTTGGGTTTGTTTGGGTTTGTTTGGGTCCAATGTTCGTTGTCCAATGTTCTCAACTTTATTTCTTCCAGATATCTGACGTTTTGCGGGATCGGTATACAAAATGCTCAACTGTTCGAGCTGTCGGTACAGGAATATCGACGAAATCAAATACTGTTGAATCTCGCTAGAAGTATATTCGAGGAACAGAACAATCTCGAGTGTCTAGTCACGAAAATTATGACCGAGGCGAAAGAGTTGCTCAAATGCGAGAGATGCGCCGTTTATTTGTTAGATTTGGATTGCGGTGAAGCGGTAAGTTGCCATTATCAACACTGTGCTACTTAATCGTAGTATGAAACGCTTCGATAGAGTCGAATCAGAATGGAAAACCAGCAGCATGGACCACGAAATCATTTCACTCAAATCAAGTTTGAGGCCTTTTTCGTCAAACCAAACGTTGCACTTTGAGAGACTAAGTCTCTGATTTTACATTGAGACTAAGTTCCTGATTTTATAATCGTGCTCGGGGATTCCCATCTGGCTCATAAACTGCCACAATCTTTACATTTGGTCGTTCGAATTGCAGGGACATTTGGAAAAAATTGTCGAACGTCCTGGAAGGTCGATCCAAGAGGACCGGAAGCCACTTTCCCGAAGAGAAGTAAGACGAAATTTCAATTCGGTTCTTTATTGGATCAATTCGTATTCTGAGAAAGACTTTCGTCTTTCTGGCAAAATTTTTCCATATTGTTGAACGATAGATCATGGTACCAGATGGGCCATTTATATAGACGATTCGTAGATGCGATATTTATAGACTGACAGAAAAATTCTTTTGATATTAACTAGATGTGTCTGATTTTTTTTTGTTTAATTTGAAGTTACTAGATTTTTCGTGATATCAAATTTTTCCTATTGCATTCTATTATGAAAATAATTTATTTTAAATATATTTATTTATTCAAATGAAGATCTATTCAATATCGCCTACGATATCTTTTTTTTTTGTTCAAAATAACAGCCTTGTTAGTGAAAAAAAAGAAAAATAATTTAACTTATTTTCACCGCACTTTTAGGCCGTGAATTCCTATATTCCTTTCTCGTATTCGTGCGATATATCGTGTTTTATCTTTACTTATTTAAGGCCGTCTTCTAGTCTAGAGGGCCAAAATTTGGGGATTTTTCAACATGCGATTAAAAAAAAAAAACAAAAAATATTTCCGTATCTATCTTTTTACCACATATTTATTCATCCTTTGACATTGTATAAAAAAATTGGCGAAAAAAAAAAATCCATAATTCTGGTAGATGCAGGCTGGTAAAGTGGGGGTGGAAAAAAAAACGGTTTATCCTGGTTGACATGATTCCAACTATCCTGGTCATCTGAAAAAAAAAAATAGATTCTTAATTAGTAAGGATGTCATTATAGTCCCTACCTCAGGCAAAAAAAAAATCGCAAAATGGCGGCTGTTAAAAAAAAAGGTCATTTTTTGCCGTTTTTTTTCACGATTGTTGATTTTTTTAAAATAATTAGTAACAAAATTTCGCGATAAATCTGGTAGGGGCGATAGAGGGGTGTATAGAGAAGGTCCACAAAAAATTTCAAGTAAATCGGTTCATTACAACTTGAGATATCATGTCAACCGTCTCGAAAAAAGTGGTTTCGAGAAAAAACGCGTTTAAAGATTCGAGTACAGTTTCAGGCAGTCTAAGTCATATAATGGTACATATACTTACATTTCGTTAATCGGCGATTCCTGGTCCATAAAATACTCCTTCTTCTTCAAAATCGAAGTCTTTTGATGTTTTTTGATGATGAGAAGTTAGTCGAGCAGACGGAACCGTCTGTTGTTCGATTCGGTCCGGTAGCGCCGGTTAAGTTTCCACCTCACTAATTACAGCTGTAACTCCGTTAATATTTGGAATTTCCAAATTACCTTTGGAGGGTATAATTCTTGAAATACTAAACATTGAAAATATGCAAAAAAAATCGATTTTTTCGAAATTCTCGACTAGAAGACGGCCTTAATTTGAATCTAATATTTATTTATTTCATTTGAATATATTTAATATTTTAAAAGAATAGCTTGAACAAATAAAAATATATCTGAAACAAATAGGGTCGCAGTAGGCCGTGAGGGAAAAAAACATCTATTTGATTTGAATAGATCCGATTTAAAATAAATATATTTTTTTTGGCAGTGTAGATCCGAATTTGAACAGCTCATGAAGTCCTCGGACGAATAAACAGCTTGCAAAAAAATCATGACAATCTATTTGTCTTGACAATCATTTTCTATCTTCTGTCACTACGATACAACTAAAACTCAATAAAAAATTTCATTGACGTTACGTAGACCGTACTTAAGTATCTTTAAAACAAAATGTATAAAATTCCAGAGTAACAACATAGATATGGAGGACATATTCCAACGACACGTGAGTACCAATTGTTCTCTTTAACGATTCACGATAGTGCCGAGGATACTGCTTATCATTGAATGTTTTTTGTTTTTTCTCAAAGTCTACTCAAAGTTCGACTTCGGAACTTTTGAGGGGACTAGAGCGAAAATGGGACAAAATTCAAATGGCATTTGTGAAGAACCAAAACATACATACATTTTCTTCTTTTGCAACGTTTTTTATTGGGAGTTTTAGCTATTAAATTCGCTGGTTGAGGTTTCAAAAATCCTTCGTTGTTTTCAATGCAATTCCATTGCATGGTTTTCCGGAAGAAAAATTAATAAAAGTCCGGCAACTTGCAGTTTCTTGTAAAAAAAAAAACGTGCCAAGTTGTCTAGATTTAAATATAGATATTAAATGTTCATCGAACTGCTAAATCCTCGCGAATAAAAAGAAATCAATATTTACCTCATGGTCCAGACGGATGTGGATAATTAATAGGACGTTTCGTTTCCAGTCGCACCTGGATGGAAGTGGAAAATTCACGATGGCTTTCGAGATGGAGAACGGTACGCAGGAGGCAAGAATTCACAGGCCAACGTTGAACGACTTGTCGACACCGCTCGGGAAGATAGCCCGTTACGTTGCGACGACCGGTCAGATATTGAACATTGGAGACGTTGAGGCATGGTTGAAGAAGGAAGTTTGGGACACGGAGAAGGAGCCGATCAAGAGTATTCTCTGTATGCCGATCGTGAATGGTCAGAGGAGCGTTATCGGTGTCGCACAGCTCATCAACAAGGTCCGTCGCGGTACGAAAAATAAAAAAAGAGAGCCAAAAATTTTCGCGAGAAAAAAAAAGACACTGTAATTGAAAAAAAAAAACAAAAAAAAAAAGAAAACATTCAATCGTTCTCGCGATAACTTTTCTATTTTTTGTTTTTTTTTTCGACAGGACAACGGAAGCGCTTTCACCGACTCGGACGTCTCGATATTCGAGGCATTCGCGATATTTTGCGGCCTCGGAATTCACAACACTCAAATGTACGAATCCGCGTGCAAACTGATGGCAAAGCAAAAAGTTGCTCTCGAGTGTCTTAGTTATCACGCGACTGCGAGCAACGACGACGCCTCGAGGCTCACGAGCGATGCCATTCCGTCCGCTGACAAGTACAATCTTTATAGTTTCAAATTCATCGATTTCGATCTCAACGACGACGACACGTGTCGAGCTACGGTACGAATGTTCAAACAGTGCGATCTCATACAGAGATTTCACATACCTTACGACGTACTTTGTAGATGGATACTGAGCGTCAAGAAGAATTACAGGTGAGTGAAATCGGGTTGAATGGAAACTATGCTTGAAGGACCATATCGAAGGCTCTTGGAAGTTTCGCTTATCAGAAGTTCCATTGTACCTGCGATCATAGAATGTCAGTTAAGGGGGCCAGTCCACTTTGGAGCCACGAAAAAAAGGCTATTTTCGCGATTTTTTTTTTTGAGGATTTTATAAAAGATATGAATATAAAAGTTGTTGGGCTTGTTTAATAAAGTCTTGAAATACATAAAAAACAAATTTAATTCATTTTTATTCATTTTTAAGTACAAAAACTATAGTTTAAGGGGCCAGTCCACTTTGGAGCCACGAAAAAAGGCTATTTTCGCAATTTTTTTTTGAGGATTTTATAAAAGATATGAATATAAAAGTTGTTGGGCTTGATAAATAAAGTCTTGAAATACATAAAAAAAAAATTTAATTCATTTTTATTCATTTTTAAGTACAAAAACTATAGTTTAACGTAACGCCTCGAAAATAGGTGGGCTAGGTAGCTCCATCACAACTCGGCAACGGCTTGTCTGAAACAAAAAAATCAAAGTCCATTAGATTCATTATGACACCAGCTACAAAATGACCCTCGGATATAAAGTTTTATCAAAAAATAAAAAAATGGCAGATGAAAAATGAAAAAAGTAAAAAAACGCGTTTTTTCGCAGTTTTTCGCAAAAAAAACAGAGTAAAAATCAAAATTTTAAAACCATCGAGGGTCATCTTGTTGTGAATCATGTTTACAATATGTGGTTCAAATTTCAAGGAAATCGGTTTATTAGTTTTAGAGATACGATGGAGCTAGATTTTGAAAACGTTGTTTCGAGAAAAACGCGTTTGAAGTTTATACTATGAAAAAATCTTACCTAAACTCAATCGGCAATATTGACACAATATTTCTCAATGTATGTACTTTCGAAAACAGTAAAAAAAAATCGATTTTTTGAAATTTTCAAAGTGGACTGGCCCCTTAAGGCCCCACACCACGTTTCGTGCGCGGTACGAGGGTGTATTTTTCGTAATTATTTTCAAGCAAACGATGAATGGAATGTTTTTTTTTATTAATACTCATAATCAATATATACATATAGAAGACTGTATACAAATTTTTGTACTCGAATCTAAAGTACAGTTTGCGGTGTACGCCGCTTCCAAGAGGACACTCCGACGAAATTGCTGCTCGGCGGTTGACAGCGAAGCCATACGGTTCATCAGAAGAATAAAATAAAAATATATTTAGAAACTAGACATATAGGTTTACAGCATCACGTAGAGGAATTTCGATATCTAAAACAAAAAATGGCGGACCAGCGAATTTTATTTCCGATTTTCATGGAAAATTTTCATCGTTCATAAAAAAAAAATAGAAGGGGGCCCTTTATTTAAAAAAAAACCCTCCGTGGTGCCATAAAGACGGGATTTTCGAACAGTTTAAGACTTGGCGCGTGCAAATCGGATGAATAGTTTTTTTTAATATGTCGTCAACCAGGTTGAAAAACGTAGTTTCGAGAAAAACGCGTTCAAAGTTTTGCTGAAGGATAATTCAACGTACAAACGAAATTTTTTATTTGTCTCGTTTTTTTTTGTTTCTCACCGTTAGTCAGCTATTCCTGGACCATACAACAACTCCTCAGCATCCAGAGACTCATCATTTTTTTCATGTTTTGCACGCAGACGACCCTCATGCGGGCTTTTTTCGGCTTCGTGCTCGGCTTCGCATATTCGCTTCTCGTCGATGTTTTGACAATATTGGTAGAGTGTTTCACCAATTTTTATGTTTAATATCTCCAATACATTTATGAGGCCAATATGACCATTGTTAAAAAGTATCGAAGCAACATTAGCGGCAGTTTCAACTGTGGGTCTGCCGCTCCACGATGTCTTTGGCGCAAATTTCCATATAACAGAGTTCAAAAACTCGTTGTTATTCCGGTGAAAAGCGCCTAAACATCGTTGAAGAAGCTCGTCTTTACTAAGGCCCACGTATATCGGTTTTATTGCCGCACATCTGCCGCTCGGCGCGGTCGTGCGCTTCGAACGCTTTCACATAAAATGTTGTATCTCCGCCTATTTTACAAATTAAAAAAAAAAAATTTGGTTAGAGCATTCTTAACAAATGTATCTTTCAAAAAATGAAAAAAAAAATGTACCGTGGTGTGAGGCCTTAACAACCATGCGTCATATTTTCCCTAGGCCAGTAAAGTATCACAATTGGAGGCACGCTCTGAACGTCGCTCAAACGATGTTCGCTATGCTGAAAACCGGAAAGATGGAGCAATTCATGACGGATCTTGAGATCCTTGGTCTTCTCGTGGCTTGTCTGTGCCACGATCTTGATCATCGTGGCACCAACAACGCCTTCCAGACGAAGACCGAATCGCCTCTGGCTATACTCTATTCGACCAGCACCATGGAGCATCATCACTTTGATCAGTGCGTCATGATACTCAATTCGGACAGCAACAACATATTCCAGACACTCTCGATGGAGGATTACAGGAAGGTGATGAGGGTCGTGGAGAACGCTATTTTGTCCACCGATCTCGCTATGTACTTCAAAAAGAAGAATCGTTTCATGGAGCTCATAGACGAGGGCGAGTTCGATTGGCAGAGCGAGGAAAAGAAAGATCGTAAGTGTTAAATCCAGTAGCAGGTTTTTTTTTCGCTATCATGACGTATGCAAAGGAAACCAAGATCCTAGCCATTGTCGTAGCTGGCTAGGATCTTGGTTTTCGATTACTTGGTTGACGATTATTTCTAAACAGTCAATTATATGCATTCCATATATTTATTAGCTGAAATTTGTTTATTTTACGTTACCGAAAATTTGATCATTCGGGGTTGGCAGCCGTTACAGGTACCCGTGTTTAAGGCCATGTACAAGGTCAACATAACCTCATAAATTTGCCAACCCAGTTTTCTCATAAATGGTTAAGGTTTTTTAGAAAAAAACAAAGCATCAGGCTCTGGAGAATATCCTGACACAGTGCTTGACGATTTTCTTTTGCCCTAAAAATTATTCATCTTTGAGAAATGTCAGTTCGAACATTTTAACTATCTCTCTCGCACTCATATGTCACGTGGTACACCCTCTACTTCGCCTTAACCCTTAGCGGCCACACCTCAGCCAGGCCACATAGCGGCCACATGGGGTAACTCATTACCCCACGCTGAAAAACCTAGTTGTACAAGACATATGGGTGTTTTAAGACTTCTAACCGATTGTTTCATGTTTGTTGAAAAGTTCTTCAACATTTCTAATGATTTTTATCGGTCAATTTATAGATGGCGTTCTAAAAACTGGTCATATATATGAAAATTCAGCAAAAATGGCTTTTTTCAGAAAAAAATTCATTACTCCGCCATTTTTCAATATTAAGGGCTAAAATTTTAGGATTGTACGCACAACATATACCACTAGCATAAAAAAAATAACAGTATCCGCCGATCATTCAAAAAGTATATTTATTTTGCAAAATTACTGGAGGGAAAAATGAAAAAAATTACAAATCATAAAATTTGCTTTTTTTGTATTTTATTAGCTTCTAAATACATATTTACGTACAGAAAAGTGAAAAAAATATTATTTTTATGATATTTGAACAAAAAAATTTAGTTTATACATCGTAGAAACTAAGTTTATACATCGTATTTTCATAACCTAGAACCCACGTGTTATCCTACAATGAACGTACACTAGATTTATTCAATAAACAATATCATATAAAAATGAAACTGAATTATTTCACATGAACAGACAAGATTCCATAACGACTAGGATTGAAAAAAAATTTTTTTTACTAGAATATCAAAAACTTACCTTTACTTTGTCTATTAACACCACGAACAAGTCGATTTGAAAAAAAAAGACCTGTGCCGAGCAACGGTTGCGGCCACACTGGGGTAACTAGTTACCCCACGCCGAGAAAACGAACGCTCAAAGCGCCGCCACGCGTTTTTTTTCGGCTTCCTATGTAATGGAGTCACATCTCACACTTGTCTACTACCGGCAGACGTCGTTACTTGTATCAATTTCAAAGGTTTTAGACCTCTAATTTCACTTTTTCTGAGCCTGGGGTAACTAGTTACCCCGTGTGGCCGCTAAGGGTTAAATATTAAATAAATTCAAATTAAATAAAGATAAAACACGTGTTTTATCTTTATTTATTTAATTCGAATTTATTTAATATTTAAAAAGAATCGCTTGAACAAAAGGGAAAAAATCATTGAAACAAATAAGATCGTAGTAGGCTGCGAGACAAGAAAAATCCCTATTTGATTGAAATAGATCCCATGTAAATTAAATATATATTTTTTTAACAGTGTATCTTCGATCCTTGACATTATCCCGTTGATTTTCAGTTCTCTGCGGAATGATGATGACCGCTTGCGACGTAAGCGCGATAGCGAAGCCCTGGGAGATTCAGCATCGCGTCGCAAAGCTCGTTGCCGATGAGTTCTTCGATCAAGGCGATCTTGAGAAGCTCCAATTGAATCAGCAGCCCGTAGCGATGATGGATCGCGAGAGGCGCGACGAGTTGCCGCAGATGCAAGTTGGTTTTATCGACGTTATTTGTGCGCCACTTTACAAAGTGCTCTCGGAAACGTTTCCCTGGATATTACCGTTGTACGAAGGCACCGCGGAGAATCGCAAGCACTGGCAGGATTTAGCTGAGAAAGTCGAGATGGGCCTTACGTGGATCGATCGAGACACGATCGAGGAGCCTGTCGAAGAATTCGTCTCTTACGAGCCCAAAGACATCGAATTCACCGTAACTACGTTGAACTGTGCCCAAAGTGACAAAAAGGACGATCCGAGTGTCGCGAGAACGTCGGAGTGTGCGAAAACGTCACTCGGTAGATTCGCTTCGTTGAGAAAAGGTGGCAGATCTTTGGGCAAAGGTGTAAGACATCGTTTGAGCAGATCGCTTTACGCACGCTCGAGCTCCGAGGACACCGGCAGAGCCAAAGCACTGTTGCCCGAGAGAAAGAGCCGCAACAAGCTTTGCTTGCTCATTTGACGGCTAACGTCGTCTAGCACTTTGGAGAGCATACCCGAGTGACTGGCAACTTTGGAGCTTGGGCTCATTCTGTAACGCGACGAAAAAAAATCGACTTGAACTTGATTACGTGGAGAGTCGATGGTTGATCAACGAGAGAGAATGCAGGCGAGTAGGTTCGACTCACCAGCTTGGCCTCACGCGCGCTCATCTTCAATGCCAAAAACTTCTGCTCACGGTGGATGAAGTTGAGTCCGAAATGATGCGGAATCCCGTTGTGACGTCGTATCGTGGACGACGAACGGTTGATGGAACGTTGGAAGATTCTTGTTTTTTTTTCCACAGAAGTCACGGCCAACTGGAGGAACATCTCGATCGTTTGTCACTACGAAAATTTGGCGAATGAGAAAAGTATAAATATAGAAAGAATTGCAGTTTCGTACGGGTTTGTTGGTGGTGGTTGAATTTCAGTAGGCCGTAGGCACGAGTGTTAAAAAAAAAAAACATATAATAATCGCATGTCTATGGCGGGTCAACGATTTTACAAACCGCCCACGCTGAGGAACGAGAACGAAAAAAAAAATACGCGCTAAAAATAATGTGCGAACAAATGACATGTTTTTCGGGTCATGTTGGGTCTGTTTTTTTTTTGTTGTAAATTCATCGTTTCGATCGTGAAGAAAAAGTGGTGTGGAAAAAAATGGAATAAAAGATTGTCCATTCGTATTACTACGGGAGGGGGGCAGAGGGATCGAAACGTGGCATATTTTTCGAAAAGCGATTTCGCGATATCTTTAAGGCGATAGGAATGTTTTAGCAGACAGGAAGAAAGCTTCTTTTTCTTTCCTGCAATTTTAGCCTTCTTACCTTTTTTTTTAATAAGCAAATTTCTACGAAATTTGGGACACCTTTTATTCCGCTTTGCCCATTGAGGAATGAACCTCGATTGATTTTTCACTTTCCTTTTGAACTCTTCTCAAATAACACGATTGTTCCTCTGATGTATGTTTAAAAAAAAAAGTGAATAAAACACGATGTCCCATCCTCTTGCTCGTGTGGTCGCGCGCACGTACTCGTTCGTGCGAGAGAACCTTCGTGACGATGAAATAAATGATTTACGAAGGAGGAATGAAACCTCCGAGAAATGATTTTTTCCTATATAAATTATACAAATATATATACATATTGATATATGTATAGCTAAATATTTATATTTATATATATATACAGGGTGAGGCACATAAAGTATTACAGAGCAATAGCACCCAAACTATTGATCATATCCAAAAATGTTTCAGACAAAAGTTTCAGTGTTCGAGAAGGCCGTCATACTGGACCACCCTATTTTTTTATCGGTGGAGGCGCTGAAGCTACGTCAATGTCAACTCCACTTTTTTAAATGGAACCATGCATTTTTTTTTTCGATGACATTATTACCGATTTTAAGACGAATACAGCGACCTACAACACAAGGTCATTCCAGTCACGCAGAGTATGAACATAGTCGAAAAATCGAAAAATATCGGAATAATCACTTTCAAAGGATCCACTAACCTTGGTTCGGGTCTACCTGCAGAAGATGCTCGAAGTGATGACCCACGACTTGTGAACACTTGTTTGATCGCTGTTTTCATTTCTTACGATACCAATGTTTCTTATCGGCAGCAAGTACGCATTTTCTGTTGACATATCAGTTAGTCACGCATTACCTTCTAATGTGAGTACATCCGATCGCGTAAATGAACTTTTTATGGGGTTTTGTCAAAGAACGCGTAATGGCGGTAGCACCTACCACGGCTGACGACATGAAAGAAAGAATACGCCGAGCATGTACCGAAATTACACCACAAATGTTGGCTGAAGTTAGACGGTCTTTTCATCAGCGAATTAACAAGTGCTTACAAGTCGAGGGTCATCACTTCGAGCATCTTCTGTAGGTAGACCCAAACCAAGGTTAGTGGATCCTTTGTAAGTGATTATTGCGATATTTTTTGATTTTTCGACTATTTTCATACTTTGCGTGACTAGAATGACCTTGTGTTGTAGGTCGCTGAATTCGTTTTAAAATCGGTAATAATGTCATCGAAAAAAAATACATGGTTCCATTTAAAAAAGTGGAGTTGACCTTGACGTAGCTTCAGTGCCTCCACCGATAAAAAAAATAGGGTGGTCGAGTATGACGGCCTTCTCGAACATTGAAACTTTTGTCTGAAACATTTTTGGATATGATCAATAGTTTGAGTGCTATTGCTCTGTAACACTTTATGTGCCTCACCCTGTATATATATATATATATATATATATATATATATATATATATATATATATATATATATATATATATATATTATTCCACGTCAATTCAGTCATTCGTATTTTCGGAGATTTCCGCGTAACTTTTTTCGAAAAAGACGAAAGTGTTCACAAATTCGTTTATACATTTTTTTTTAAAATAATTAATTAAAATAATCGAGTTCTTTTTTCAAGGACTAAGCCACTCTCTGCGTCAATATGTATCTAGATAATTGGTAGCATTTCTTTATCGTGTAAGGAGCTTTTTGCAAGTTATATATTTTGCAATGTATCCGTCAAAATTATATTTATATGTAATTTTTGTTTGTTTGTGTTTTTCTGGTAGTCAAGTGAGAGTTTCAAAAATCAAACGTTGATTCGTGGACATTGCCCTACGAACAATTGACACAAAAAAAAACCGACCGAGTGGATGCAGAGTAGCATAAATGTACAATCGAAATGACGAAAATGAAAGAAAACGAAAAAAAAAACAAAACGAGGAAACGGTTTTTAATCTTTTCATACGAAGAACCGAAAGAAAAAAAAACAGAATGGAGATTACTCGTATCGGGATACGAGATCGAGTTTTAAAAGTGTCGCTGTACTTATATACGTGACGAGGAGGAAAGAAGACAGCTTTCCGGACGGAAGTGAGCAACTTTCGAAAAAAAAAATTAAATAATTATCTGCAATGAATTTATTGACGAGAGGATACTTGATAATTGTTGTGAAAGAAGAAAAAAAAACGACTTTTCGTACGATTAAGAATTTTAAATCATTCGTTTGTAATAAATGTTAATATTTTCTTAGAAAATTATTAAACCATATTCTTTTTCTCGAACGATGCGCAATCTGCTTCTTTATTGTTATTTTTTTAAAATTATGATCACTTTATTATTTAAAAAAAAAAAAAAAACAATTCAAAATTACATTTCGCGGGATTTACGACAGTCGTAATCGTTTTTCCTGCTTTTTTTTTCATTTCGCCTTTTTTCAATTCTTGCATCGATATATATATATATATATATATATATATTCGGATATATGTGTGTACATATACCACGTAGATATTCTACGTACTTGACAGAAATTTCGTTGTTCTGATAACGATTGAAGATATACACCACCGACGAAAAGTTTCCGGACAAAAATCCAAAAAAAACTTCCGAAACGATTTTTTATGCCAATTCGCCGACATTTGACATAAATGAATTTAATAAACGGCATTTTGCAGGGGAAGAATTCACCTTCATTCCGTTTTTTTTTTTGAAAATTTTTTACTATTTTTTCTTACGACTAGTACTCTTTTTCGAAAACGTCCATTTTTCGCCTTTTTTTTTGGTGGACCCCTTTTACAGACAACATTTTTTTTATGCATTTTTTTACCGGAATCATAAAGGGGGAAGCTCAAGCTTCAATTTTGTTTTTTTGAAAGCTTCGTACGATTTTTTTTTCTAAAGATATTTTGATTTTTTTTTTTAAAGAGACAATTTGAAAAATAACGTGTAACGCGAAAACGACAAGGATTCAAGAAAAACGTCAAGACAGTAAAAAGTTGAATCGGTTTTTGTTGAGTTCGCGAGAATTTTTTCAAATTTTTTTTCGACATTTTTTTCTCGAGTTACGATAATTAAATCATCTGATTTTTTAACGAAAATAATTGAAAAAAAAAAATCTGAAAAAATTCTCGCGAACTCAACGAAAACCGATTCAACTTTTTACTATCTTGAGGTTTTCCTCGAATCCTTGTCGTTTTCGCGTTACACGTTATTTTTCAAATTGTCTCTTTTTTTTTAATCAAAATATCTTTAGAAAAAAAAATCGTTCGAAGCTTTAAAAAAAAAAACAAAATTGAAGCTTGAGCTTTCCCCTTTATGATTCCGATCAAATAAATGCATTAAAAAATTTTCGTCTGTAAACAGGTCCACCAGAAAATGAAAAAAAAAGGCGAAAAATTGTCCTTTTCGTAAAAAAAATAGTAAAAAAAGTTTCACAAAAAACGAAATAAAGGTGAATTTCTCCCCTTCAAAATGCCGTTTATTAAATTCATTTGTGTCAACTATCGGCGAAATGGCATAAAAAATAGTTCCGGAACTTTTTGGAATTTTTGTCCGGAAACTTTTCGCCGGTAGTGTAGATGAACATTAAATTTTTTTCGAGATGTTATCTCGTTGGAAAATGTGTCGAATTGTTCTCTGCAAATTCATCACAATTGTACTTGGAATAAGGGGCGTCGCTAGTAATCAAAAAAAAAAATTACATGTGTTCCTATAATTTATTTCTTATCAATTATCGAAAATGTGACCTACAGTATTTTTCTTTAGCTGTAATCGTTCAATTCCGTAATGTAATTATTTACTTTCCTTCAAAAAAGAAGAAAAAAAAAAACAACTTTAAGACGCAAGTAAGACGATGTATAAAAAGTATAACAATAATAATGATTGTTATTATGATTAATGTTGTAATCATTATTGTAACATAACATTATTGAGTTATTGGAATAATTAATATAATAATATATTAATTATAGTGCTAATTATTTTTATAAAATACAATTAATAAAAAACAAATGATAAAAAATAAATAAATAACGATGAAATCGTCTTTTGAAACAAAAGGGAGGGTTGCCCTTCCCAATTCTTCGAAAAAAAATTTCGTTCTCGGATTTTTTTTTCATTTCTCTATCAATTTAAATAAAATTCCAAGTCTTGTTTATTTTCATTTCATCTCCTATGCCGTAGCAGTGCCATTTTTCCTCTCTCTCTCTCTCTCTCTCCCTCCCGCCCTCTCTCTCTCTCCCGTTACGAGCATTGCGCGTGCAATACCCATGCACTTTACATTATTTACATTTTTAAAATTATTCTTCCACTTGTTTTCTTATTTATTTCTTTATTGAGTTTGTACAAATGTCCGAGGACTCGAGGAAAGTGACGAGTGGTCTCATCGTGCCCTAATCAGTCACAGCTTTTGGCCTCTGAAACGGCAGGAGATCGTACGAAAAAAAAAAAAAAAAAAACAAAAAACTCAAAAATTACGAATCAAACATGACAGAACTTCGGCACGGCGATAATTGTCGCGTGTTGTTTTTTCGTTCGTCGTCTCCGAGCGGAAAAGGAGATCGTTATCGAAGTATTTTTTTTTCTTCACAATTTTGATTGTTTTTTTTTTATTCGTTACAAACATTGTTGTTGCGTCGTTAAAGTTTGTGTATGCTTTAATTATCAAATAAGAATGTTTTTACAAATTTTCTTCCCGATACATACGCCGGAGGCATTGTACATATTAAATATAATATCGCATATATTAATTGTTTCGTAATCAGACTTATCGGATGTTATTGCAACTATAATTACGGAAAAAAAAGAAAGAAAAAAAAAATCTCCGTAAAACCATCCCCACATTTGTTCTCTTATCGATGAATGTTAATTATTCAGTATTTTTTCTTTTTTTTTTCTTCTTTCGGCGTGGCCGGGATTCTTCGACTAAGCCTCAGTTTGCGCGACGCAATATTTCGTCATTGCAAATTGAATGAATTCTCCGTCAAGGCTTTTTCTTTCGGATACCAATCGATGTTTCCTCGAGACGAATTTTTTCGTTTGCTCGAAAAAATTTCGTCAATTATTTCGTTCAAACTTTTCACTAAAGATGCTCTTTACATTGTTTTTCAATTGCCAATGAAACAAACTCATCGTGGAATCGAATTTTAAATGGCAATTCGTTCGATCGAGTCGACTTTAGCAAATTAATTGTCCGCTGACTCTTTTTTTTTTTGCTTCTGCCGAATTATTTCGATGATCCCTTCCTACGAACTTTTAATTCGGCTCATTTCGACCTAGACGTTTCAACAAAACGTTCAGCCAGTCGACTTTCCAATGGCCAAGACAATGACTTTTTGTTCGTTCGTTTATTCCTTAGCCGAATGAATATATATATATATATATATTTTCTTCATGGACTTACTTTTCTTTCTATACTCATATACAAAAACAACCAATCAATGAATTCTTCGCGCGACGTAATGTGTCTAACCGCCCAAACAATAATACTCGTTTTCCCCGCTTCGTTTCGTGACCCGTAAAACTGCCAAACCCGTATTAATTATTTTTCTATGGTCCTCCAAGAAAATCGTGGTGTATATGAGATCGGTTGATCGTTCATCAGAAGAATGACAAACGGCAGGAAGATACACGGGATTACCAGAGTACGGAAGAATTATCGGAATTATCAGGCGTTCGAACGATTTGCTTTTGAAAGTTTGTCTCGGGTACACTCTTCACTTCGCGTTCGACGAGAGAACTCGCGTTTTTCTTCGTTGTAACAGAATTTTCGATCTTTAGAAACGTCATATCTCTCTCTCTCTCTCTCTCTCTCTCTCTCCCTCCCTCCCTCC
This sequence comes from Ophion ventricosus, assembly GCA_963932345.1. NCBI lineage: Eukaryota > Metazoa > Arthropoda > Insecta > Hymenoptera > Ichneumonidae > Ophion > Ophion ventricosus. The sequence continues at coordinate 1,675,414 of OZ010719.1, read as the reverse complement.
CTCTCTCTCTCTCTCTCTCTCTCTCTCTCTCTCTCTCTCTCTCTCTCTCTCTCTCTCTCTCTCTCAATTTCGAATTGAGGAGAGAGAGAGAGAGAGTAAGTGCAAAAAAAATGTTTTTCTTCTCGTTTTGTGTACCAGGGCACCGCAACGGCGATTTCTTATCGAGATAGACGGAATTTCACAATTGAATATGAGACTGAAATCTTTCAAAAGCGTTAATCGTTAGATAAATGCATGCTTTTCTGTTGTTTTTTTTTTTTTCGTATGTTGTCTTCCTATCGTGTATACAGTAGATTATCTATTCACGACAAAGTGTCGATAACGAATAACTGTAAAATATAAGACTACCCGAAGAAAAAGAATAAACTTGTGACCCTTCTATTTGTATCTTCGCGTTTCGTGAATTCTGACCAGAGATGAGGGAGCTCTCGTGTCTTCGAGAAAAAAAAAGGGAGGGAAAAGAAAAAAAAAAAAAACAATTTCTCTCGTAATTCATTAATTATCGTTATCTAAAGTCCGTTTACGATACACGTAAAATATTTCTAATGGAATTGAATACGAGTGTCGTCTGACAGAATGATTCGCTTTTGCAAAACGATATTGGCGATAAACAAATCGCTGGAGAAATGAACAGAGAATTTTTTGTTTTCTTTTCAACGAGAGCTTGTCAATCCTTCATTACACTTTTGTATCGTGGAATAGTCGTAGAGAGTAATCCCGGATAGATAAATCGAGCGTTGTCGCTAGAATCCTTCAAGAAATCAATAAGCTTCATAGCGCGAAGCTTCTAGTATACATTTTAATACCTTTCACCAATAAGCTCTACTGTTTTTTATATCGTGGAGTACCTACGCGTGCACGAATGAAAAAAAAATCCGGTAGACAAAAAATCAATGTGAAAATTTCAGAAGAGTCAGCGACGCGCCAACGTTCACGGCTATTCAAATTCGTATGTGAAAAAAAATGCACGAGGTGTATTCGATCCACACGGGGAAAGAAAAACACTTCCACGCGGAGAATTCTTAATGCTTGGAATATTTTTCCACACAATAAAATTCGCTTCCTCGAGCAATCTACGTTTTCCGAAGGTTAACGTTGCGATTGCTCCGTGTTAAAAAAATTATCATCTTGGTATTCCCGCGACAGAATGGTTTTTCCTTTTGTTCATTATGCAATGATTTCGAAAAGTCTTAGAGCGACACACTCTCTCTCTCTCTCTCCCTTTCTCTTTTTCGGGAAAATGTATCGCGTGATAGATATTTATATGTACATATCCGCACGTTTGTAGGTATGCATAATACGTATGTATAAATAAATATGAAAAAATAGCTCGTAGTCTAGGACGTAATTTCGTTCTCTCGATTATCGTCTGATTATCCTTGTCGGGTCATCAGCTCGATGGACGAGCGTTTTGTTCGACGCGAAGCTCGTAATGACTGGCTCGAGGATACGACGTGAGCGAGTACAAGCTTGTTTTACCGGCAGGCACGTCCTTGCGGACGGGTCACATGAAGAATTCCGTTGATCGGCTGACATGCAGTCACGACGGTGGCCTGTCGAGCACCGATATCTCTATTAATCTAAGACCCCTCGTCATTGGATCCGTGAGCAACAAGCCGCGCGGCCTGTAAACTCGATCGTTCTGCTCGCACACGAATTTTGCCACTTTACGCAGGCACTTCTCGTAATGCGTTTCGGTGCATATGTAAATGAGATAGCCGGTGAGACAAGCGAGGCAGCCTTCGCAGTAGGTGGAACAACTCGCTCTTTCCGCTTCGGCGAAGTAGTTGTTCAGCTGGTTGATCGTGTATTCGAACGACTCGACGTCCAACTGAGAAAACCAAAGGATCAACATTTTTATTTTGGTCACGTTTTTCTATGAGTTTCCATAAGTCTAATGCGACTTCGAGGACCGAAAGAGGTCGGAGACTGCGCGTCAATGATGGAGAGGAGAGAAATAGCCGTGGGAGTTTTAGAGACAAAAGTCGAAATGTGGTCCAGTAGACTAGTAAGATTCGGTGAACGATCAAATATCATATAGGATTCGTACGACATTGAAGTTTGCATCGTTGGAATGCAAGGATTTTTTTTTTTTCTTCGTTTTTCATTTCTTTATTTTTATGATAATGCGAAGGCTTTTTTTCGTTGTTGCAAATTAAGGTCGTGAATCTCTAATGACGATACGTAAAAATGTTCAGGTGATCTTCACAAGTTAAGGGGTTACGTGGGTTCGTTGTTATGTACTTTTTTGTATTAAATAAATTTGCTGAAAATTCTGTAAAAATTAAGTCATACACCTAATACTATTGTTACCCGTCAACTCTCAATTTGTGCAACCGTAAACTGAAACCAACTAATGTTTGTTGAAATTGTGCATACTAAAGACTACTCATATTCATCAAAATTTTGCTCCTTTACTCGCGCAAGAAAAAATAAATTAAAAAAAATCAAACATTTCCACAGGCGGGAAGAAGTCTGGATTGAAAGGGGAGACCAACCCATTCAAAATGACATCCCCATCAACTCATAATTCTTTCCACCGTATACTAAAGCCAACCCAAAATATGCTTTTTTTTGGCTTCCAAACCCACGTAGCCCCTGAAGTACATTAAAGCCAACCCAAAATATGCTTTTTTTTTGGCTTCGAAACCCACGTAGCCCCTGAAGTACATTAAAAGTCAATGTAGAACCTCGCTCTTTTATTTTCTACAGAAATGAATGAAAAAAATTGCTTGCGACTTGCGTTGTTTGGATTTAAGTATTGGGAGTACAAATTAATTCGGTCCGTTTTCAAGAGATGGCTCTGGCTGTTATGAATGTTTCATAGTGACAGCTGATTTCGGTGCTTTCAGAGAGGTTAGACATCTGTCAATAACATTCAGTTTATATCGCTTTGAGTTCCATTAAAAACCTTGTTTTTTACTGCGTTGAATATGTCAAATTTTGTGTTAACTAAGCAGCATTTGCGGGAAGTTTTACTTTTCTGCTTTAATTGGAAGAAAAGTACAGCTGAAGCGCATCGAATGCTTGTTGAAGTTTATGATGATGCTCCAACTGATAAATCATGTAGGGAATGGTTTCGACGCTTTAAGAACGGTGATTTCAGCGTCGAAGACAAGCCTCGCCCTGGACAGCCAAATGAGCCAATGAGTTGCTACAACCTGGCGATTCCATTACGGGTGATCGGCACAGACTACAATTGATTCGTTTGAGCCGTGCATTACGAGAAAAACGGCCGGAATACGAGCAAAGACACGACAAAGTTATTCTTCTGCACGACAACGCTCGGCCTCGTGTCGCAAAAGTCGTAAAAAAATATTTGGAAACGCTCAAATGGGATATTTGACCGCATCCGCCGTATTCTCCGGACATTGCTCCTTCTGATTACTGGTTGTTCCGACGGATGCAGCAGGATTTAGCAGCTCACCGGTTCACTTCTTTCGCAGAAATCGAAAATTGGCTCAAAACTTGGATCGCCACAAAAGACGAGACTTTTTTTCTACATGGAATTCGAAAATTTCCCAAGAGGTGGGAAAAAGTAGTAGCCAGCGATGGACAATACTTCGATTAATCTATTCATACCTTTTATTTTGAAATAAATGGATTTTTTATCACAAAAAAAACGGACCGAATTAATTTGTATATGTCGCAAGTACGAGGACTGCCTGTTACATCCTTCCCATTCGGATAAACGGCAGAATTTTTGTTTCTTTTTGTACTCACCCTGTCCGTAAGCTCGGTGGGAAATCGATTTTGGAATTTGACCATAGTGCCTTGACTGTAGTCCCGCTGGATAAAGACTTTCAAGCAATTCTGCGGCGGTCCTCCGCCGCCCGCCTGTCCCCTTCCGCCCGTCATGTCCTCCAGCGGCGTAAGGGCGACGTGGTTACCCTGCAAGACGACGGTTCTTTCAGCTTTAGCTCTGCGTCCCATACCCGCCGATTCTTTTCGATTATACACTCCGATAAGAGAACGAAAACTACGGAGCTGCTCGAAGGGGGGGTCAGGGGGGAGGATAAAGTTGCAAAGAATTTTGACATCTGCCAGAGCGAGTAAATCTTTGAGAATATTCTCTTTTGCAATTAAATTAAATCAAAGGTGAATTCCGAGAATTCCCGTACATTCGTTAATTGAACGATAAGAAGGAAAAAAATCGTCTGCAGGAAAAAACGTAATTTTCGAGTTATTAGTCCCGACGAGACGAAGAAGTTTCAGGACTTTTTCCGATCATAGGCGGGTCCTTTTGACATTTGTGGGAAAAATGTCCGAATGATCGTCGACTTTTGTCGACAATCTGTCGTAACAGAGTGCGATAATGGTAGGCAGTCATGTAAAAAAAAAAAAAGAAAAGAAAAGAAAAGAAAAAAACAAGCGAAACACTCACCAGTGGCATTTTGAGCTTCGTTTTGACCGAGTTTTATGACAAAATTTACACCTCGCGGCCAAGAGGCTCGAAGGCGACTTTTTTTTTTTCTGAGATCGCGGCACCTCGATCAAACGAGGCTCGACTCACGATTGCTTGCACTCGTAAATTGTCGGGAAAACAAAACGATAAATAATACCTGTAGCGTTCAATCGGAAAGACACTTTTTTTTTTCGTACTCTAAAGTCGTGGGACGCGCGACTTTTGATCATCAGCGTCAGCACAATACACGAGATCTCGGCGCCATTATACGTGCGCGCGCATCTATCCCACTCTGACTACCTCGGGGCACTTGACGATGAAAGCCGTGCCTGCGGGTGCGAAGGTTCCAGGTTTATGCCGCGCGGTGTCGCTACCGAGTGGCGGGAAAATTAGTTTTACCAGTTTTGCCCCCTTTGCCGGCCGATCATAAAAATGTCGCAAAAGTTTAGCGTTATGCCGGACACGAGACCGCGTATATAAAGGGGTTACGTGGGTTTGAACGTTTCAAAAAATCTATTTTTAAATTTTATTATCTAATAGTACAACATGTCTAGAATATTCTCCCAAAGTTTAAAGTCAATCGGAGTAAAAGTCTAGGAGAGAGAGAGAGAGAGAGAGAGATTGATTGATTGATTGATTGATTGGTTTATTTCGTGTCCTGGTTGGTACCATGGGACAAAACGGAAGAATAATGAGAAATATAAACAAAATACAAAAAGAAAACTTAAACAAAAACTTAAAAAATCTAAATACAAACTAAAACTATAACTAAGGCATAATCGCAACAAAAGAAAAAAAAAAAAAAAGAGAGAGAGAGAGAGAGAGAGCCTTTGGGAATTCCCCCCGTTGGGAAAGACCGACCGGGAGCAGGTATACGCACTTTTCTCAAAACATTATTGGGTGAAGTAAAAAGTTCTGAGCGTTTTCCGCTAGATGTCTTTAGTGAGCCATATCTCACGATGTATACATCGCATCGGGTCATACTATACGGCGATTTAAAGGTGACATTACGCTTCAAAAAAAGTTCTTTGACAGTTTTGTGTTTGGTGAAGCCAGTTGGGTGTTACAGCGTTCGAAAATGGAGGTAAAAAAAGAGAAAATTCGATACATTCTTCAGTACCACTACGACCAAGGTGAAAAGGCGGAGCAGGCAACCAAAAAAATTGTGCTGTTTATGGACCCAATACAGTATCGAATGCAACAGCAAAGCGGTAGTTCCATAGATTCCATTCTGGTAATATGGACGTCGAAGATGAGGCACGCTCTGGTAGGCCAATCGTCGAAAATGTCGATAAAATCATGGAAATCGTCGAGTCGGATCGGCATGTGAGCACTTGTTCCATTGCCCAGGAACTGAAGATTAGCCAGAAAACCGTTTGGAACGATTTGCATAAGGCTGGTCTCAAGAAGAAGGTCGATGTATGGGTGCCACACGAAATGACGCAATAGAACCTTTTGGACCGAATTGATGTCTGCGATTCTTTGCTGAAACGTAACGAAATCGACCCATTTTTGAAGCGGATTGGTGACTGGCGATGAAAAATGGATCACATACGAGAAGAACAGCCGAAAAAGATCGTGATCCAATCGCGGTGAGCCGGGCCAAACGATCGCCAAGCCCGGATTAACGGCCAAGAAGGTTTTGCTGTGTGTTTGGTGGGATTGGAAGGGAATCATCCACTATGAGCTGCTCCCATCGGGCCAAACACTCAATTCGGACCTCTACTGTCAACAACTGACCAGATTGAAGCAGGCGATTGATCAGAAGCGGCCAGAATTGGCCAATAGGAAGGGTGTTGTGTTCCAAGACAACGCCAGGCCGTACACATCTTTAACGACGCGCCAGAAGCTCCGAGAGCTTGGATGGGAGGTTCTATCGCATCCGCCGTATAGTCCAGACCTGGCACCAAGCGATTATCACCTTTTCAAGCATTTGCAAAATTTTCTTGATGGTACAAAACTGGCCTCAAGAGAGGCTTGTGAAAATGAGCTGGTCAAGTTTTTTACCAATAGGGACGTGGACTTCTTCAATTGCGGAATTATGAAATTGTCTTCAAAATGGACAAAAGTTATCGAACAAAATGGCGCATATTTGATCTAAATCGGATAATCCGATGTTAATTTCATCGTCGAAATAAAGCGAAAAAAACGCTCAGAACTTTTTACTTCATCTAATATATTATATCTCTTGAGTTTGTTTGGGTTTGTTAGGCCCCGAAAAATCCGCTGAATTGAGCGTGTCTCTCAAAAAGTACATTATTCTTGCCAAGCTCGAATGAATGTCCGCAACATCCGTCAAAGTGAAGAATATCTGCGATAAATCTACGTCAAATTTACATCTCGCAAAGTCTAGGAAAAGTTCATTCTCGAATACATATAGTCAGCCTGTATCACGTGACATATGAATGCGAGAGATTTCTCAGAGATTTCTCAATATTTGGGACAACAGAAAATCGTCTAATTTCTGCATAAGAAAATTATCCAGTGCCTGCTGCTCTGTTTTTCTTTTCCCTTAAAAAAACTTGGCCATCTGTGAGAAAACTTGGTTCGAAAATTTGTGAGGTTATGTTCACCGTGTACAGCTGGTATTATTTTTTTTTCCGTACGTCGTATAGAGCTTGAAGATGACAGATTGAAGCGCAACAACGTAATTTGACAAGATTGCGATAAAAAGGGGCTCAACTGATGTAATTTTGGAAGATTACTGCAGTTTCTATTGGGAGAGAGGGCTTAACTATTCTATCATACTTTTTTTTTCTCACTTCAGCCCTGTGCGTGTGTGTGCTAGTTAATCTCGCTCGTCGTAGAGGGCGCACAATAGTCAACGAGTATGGGGCATTATTGTCTCCTGGCGTGCAAAAAGGCGTAACTGTCTTTCCTACTCGTGACTCGCGTTGAACATTGGCGTAGCTAGAATTTTTTTTTGTGGCGCGGGGCAGGCAATGCCTGCCTGATAGAAACTGGTTTCGTTCACAATCTTTTTTTAACTATAACATTTACATAATAATGAATAATCACGCAAGACACATGAAATATGAAACTTTCTTTAAGCACACGTTCATATTAACATTAAGGGGCCAGTCCACTTTGAAAATTTCAAAAAATCGATTTTTTTTTACTGTTTTCGAAAGTACATACATTCCGAAATATTGTGTCAATATTGCCGATTGAGTTTAGGTAAGAATTTTTCATAGTATAAACTTCAAACGCGTTTTTCTCGAAGCAACGTTTTCAAAATCTAGCTCCATCGTATCTCTAAAACTAATAAACCGATTCTCTTGAAATTTGAACCACATATTGTAAACATTATTCGCAACAAGATGACCCTCGATGGTTTTAAAATTTTTATTTTTACTCTTCTTTTTTTGCGAAAAACTGCGAAAAAACGCGTTTTTTTTTTACTTTTTGCGTTTTTCATCTGCCATTTTTTTTATTTTCTGATAAAACTTTATATCCGAGGGTCATTTTGTAGCTGGTGTCATACTGAATCTAATGGACTTTGATTTTTTTGCTTCAGACAAGCCGTTGCCGATTTCGGGCTGAAAAAATTGTAAAGTGTGCTCAAAATATGAATTAATATGTGGGGAAAAGTTCGCATGTTTATTTGGTTCGCCAAAAAAAATATGCCAAAAAAGCGAAAAAAAGAGCTTTCACACGGGATGACTGCCTCAATCCAGTTACAAACAAGTGGTAATCGGAAGGAGCCAAGTCTGATGAGTAAGCCGCATGGGGTAGAACTTCCCAGCTGAGTGCTGCCAACGTGTCGCGAACCGTTGTTTTGCCGTATGTAATGGAGCATTGTCATGAAGAAAAATGACTTTGTGTTGGCTCTTTCGGTATTCTGGCCTTTTTTTTCAAGCAGCGAACGGTTCAAATCGGTCAATTTTTGTTGGTAACGTTTAGTATTAACCGTTTCCCCAGGTTTTAACGGCTCATAATAGACCACACCCCTCTGGTCCCATCAAACACAGAGCATCGTCTTTTTGCCAAAACGATTAGGTCTTGCGGTCGATGTGGATGGTGCGCCTGGGTCTACCCATGATTTTTTGCGCTTGGGATTCTCAAAATAAATCCACTTTTCATCCCCTGTAACTATACGATGCAAAAACGATTTCCTTTTGTACCGAGCGAGCAAAATGTCACATGTGTTTTTGCGCTTTTCCATTTGCCTGTCGTTCAACTCATGTGATACCCATCTACCGGTCTTCTGAATCTTTCCCAATCCCTCGTAGCCGATTGGAAACAGCTTGTTGACTAACGCCCAATTGCTCGGCGAGTTGTTTTTGTATTTGTGAATCATCTTCGTCCAACAATGCTTGCAATTCCACATCTTCGTATTTTTTTTTTGCGGTTTTCCATGTTCCTTGTCTGCAACATCGAAGTCACCACTTTTGCAACGCCGAAAGCATCGTTCACACGTATCTTGCGATGGAGCATGTTCGCCATAAGCTTCTCGAAGTAATCGGTATGATTCAGCAGTAGTTTTCTTCAAATGAAAACAAAAAATAAATGCTTTCAGCGAATGCTCTTTGTTCGTTATAAATTTCGACATATTGAACACAACAGCACAACACTATGCACACACTTTTCCAATTTATCACTCGTGCGCGTCTGACACTTGTTGATGACACAACAAAATGGACGCAGTGTCAAATTTTTATAGCACAAACTGCATTGGTGCACCATCTGTTGTCTGAAATCCGCATTTCATACTTGTTACACCCGGTAGTAATTTTGGCTTGAAGTTGCGCTTCGTGCTACTAGGATGTAGCATAGATTTCTTTTTTCTGGTCCCCGCGTTAATTTTTTTTTATTAATTTTTAAAACTTCCTTTTGATAAAAAACTGTTTTTTTTTTATACAGCTGTTATTTCTCCAAAAAATCTACCCCCTGTTCCCTATCCGGTTACGCCAATGGCGTTGAATCCGGTGGGTTGAGATCCTTCGTGTGTGTAGCCAGCACTTCGTACACGTACGTACGCACATAACTGCCTCGGGAAATATACGTATTCAATCGCGTCTGTGATTTGCCAGGGCTCCGAGTTGCACGTAGAAATTTTCCTGCTGACGCTCTCACTTGCCACGTCAAATTTGCCACAGTAGTCGCAGCTGCATTCCCATCACGTACGATTCAGGATTAAGCGTTGGACATACCACAATTGAAATACTCGTACACGATGAAGTTCAACTTCAATGAAGGACCCCCCCCCCCCCTCCATTTTTTAAATATTATTTGTAATACTAGATTCTAACGGAATACGTATTGGTTGTGACTAGGAATGTTTCGACGATCATGTGACAATTGGCAAAATAAATCGGCATGGACTAGGTAATGTTGGCTTTGCGAAATTAACCAATCTTGCGGTGTCGTACGCTGGTGGCAAATTTAATATTTACTTCATTCAATGGAGAGAGTCTATTCAATTGGGACAAATATGTAGTTGCAATCAACGCGGTCTATCGGAACACTTGATTGACGTGTCAGGTGGATCGGATAAATGTTTGATTTGTGAATTCAGTTTCGAGGGACTTGGGCGATTTTGGTAAATCAACCTACTCGTCGTAGGATAGGGAGGGGTATATTGAGCAGTCGGGTAAGTTGGGCAATCGAAATAACAGACCAGTCAACAAGCACGAAAGTAAGAACTTTTAGGTGCAAATACGCAAAATTGATACAATGGTAATTGGATGACGCTGAATCAAAAAGTGATAATAATTTTGTAATCAACCCCCGAGAAATTGTTTAAAAACGTTAAGAAATGTTTAAAACTCGTTTAATTCGGAACCTAATAATTTTATCGTAAAATATGTCAAACAAAAGTTGCTTGGAACATAAAAATACGTAAAAAAGTATCGAACGTACATCTTCGTATCTTTGAAAATGAGGGAGAAAAAAACGAAAAACCATTTAATTTGGAGACGAAAACCTCGAAGTTTGAAAAAATAAAAAAAAATATATTCTTATATATTTCGGATTTTTTTTTGTTACATATTGCTTTAGTAAGAGTTAATCCAACTTTCTAGAGATTTTTTATATTTTTATTTATTGTACAAGTACTGAAAAATGACGACTGAACATTGACAAATTACTGGTTGAGGATCACTGTCAGAAAGAGACGCAGTATATGGCTGTGCTATTCGCACTCATAGTCGAGGTTCTTTCTATCGTTCCGTGCATGCGTCGTAAGGCATATCTTGCGTCTCTTACATTCCCAGTGGTGCTTCGGCTGCAAAGCGATTTTGTCTTGCAAATGAATTTTCATTCGCCTTTTTCTCCCTTATTTATGCAGATACGAAGATGAACATTCAATACTTTTTTATGTACTTTTATGTTCCAAACAACTTTTGTTTGACATATTTTACGATAAAATTGTTAAGTACTGAATTAAACGGGTTTTAAACATTTTTTAACCATTTTCAAACAATTTCTCGGGGATTGATGTGGCCTTAGTCATTTGAGAGCGATTATCTGTGAAACAATAAGGATAACAGGAATTTCGTGTACAGACGTTTTTTTGCCCAGATAAATTTCCTATGGACCGAAGTAGGTTTCATTTTTATACAGCAGACTGTTAAGGGGCCAGTCCACTTTGGAGCCACGAAAAAAAGGCTATTTTCGCGATTTTTTTTTGAGGATTTTACAAAAGATATGAATATAAAAGTTGTTGGGCTTGATAAATAAAGTCTTGAAATACATTTTAAAAAAAATTTAATTCATTTTTATTCATTTTTAAGTACAAAAACTATAGTTTAACGTAACGCCTCAAAAATAGGTGGGCTAGGTAGCTCCATCACAACTCGGCAACGGCTTGTCTGAAACAAAAAAATCAAAGTCCATTAGATTCAGTATGACACCAGCTACAAAATGACCCTCGGATATAAAGTTTTATCAAAAAATAAAAAAATGGCAGATGAAAAACGAAAAAAGTAAAAAAAAACGCGTTTTTTTTCGCAGTTTTTCGCAACAAAAAAAAGAGTAAAAATCAACATTTTAAAACCATCGAGGGTCATCTTGTTGCGAATCATGTTTACAATATGTGGTTCAAATTTCAAGAGAATCGGTTTATTAGTTTTAGAGATACGATGGAGCTAGATTTTGAAAACGTTGTTACGAGAAAAACGCGTTTGAAGTTTATACTATGAAAAACTCTTACCTAAACTCGATCGGCAATATCGACACAATATTGACACAATATTTCTGAATGTATGTACTTTCGAAAACAGTAAAAAAAAAATCGATTTTTTGAAATTTTCAAAGTGGACTGGCCCCTCAAGGCGGGCAATCACTTCAGGAGACCGAAAATTAGATGATTTTTTGGATTTTTTTTTATTGTGAAAAAAAAAACGGAAATTTCCGCAACATTTTTTTTTTATTCCACTTACACAATATTTTGTGTCAAAATTACTCGGATAAATTGTATTTTCTTCATCGACGTGCACTCTGTTTCTTATAAATACCGAGGCGTTGGGGAAGAGAAAAAAATACGACACAGCTGACGGAACGAATAAAGAAATCTATAGAGTTGGAATATAATGGGGGATCCGGAACTTGGATATAAAAGAGTCGAAACTCGTTTGCTTCAGGAATCTGGAAAGTTTACCTTGGCAGGACAGAAGGGTGAGGATATTTCCTTGTCACAAAAATATTTCTACATCTGACACTGATAAGCTCTGCTCTCACGCGTTTCGTCCAGAAACAGGATGACCCCTCGGACGATTGACAAAGTTTCCTATACTTTTGTAACGTGATAAAAGTATATCCGTCAATGTTCCTTCGGAAACTCTTCACCGTGGTGAACGCTGTGCCATTAGTTTTCCCATCACGTTTTCTCGTTCCACACCGCTCTACGTCCTGTCTGAACGTATTTGTATCCGGGAATGTTTAGTGGTCGCGGCCTTAGACAACTCTAGGATTTTCCAAAAATCGATTTTTTTTTGTTAAAAATGTACCTTGGTACCTATAAAATTATATTCCAAAAGATTATGGGTGTGAAAAATCTCTAAGTACTCGATTTTCGAATTCTAGCGTAACCCCTCTTCATACATGTCGTGACTTTCTACTAACTTTAAACGCGTTTATCTCAAAAATACACTTTTCAAGTCGGCCGGACTCAGAACTCAAACAAATTTCAACCGATTTACTTGAAATTTTAACTGTATATTTAGAATTACATTTTCTGAGGCACTACGTAGGATTTTTTAAAATTATATTGCATAGTTCCTTTTTTATCAACAATTTTCTGATGATTTTTCCATGGCATTTTATACTTTTTGTTTTAGAAATGCGTCATTTTGACAAAAAACAATATATAAAAAAAATCCTACGTACTTCTATAGCTATTCATATATATTGGGTGAAGTAAAACGTTCTGAGCGTTTTCCGCTAGATGTCTTTAGTGAGCCATATCTCACGATGTATAGATCGCATCGGGTCATACTATACGGCGATTTGAAGGTTACATTACGCTTCAAAAAAAGTTCTTTGACAGTTTTGTGTTTGGTGAAGCCAGTTGTGTGTAACAGCCTTCCAAAATGCGGGTAAAAAAAGAGAAAATTCGATACATTCTTCAGTACCACTACGACCAAGTTGAAAAGGCGGAGCAGTTGGCCAAAAAAAATTGTGCTGTTTATGGACCCAATACAGTATCGAATGCAACAGCAAAGCGGTGGTTCCAACGATTCCGTTCTGGTAATATGGACGTCGAAGATGAGACACGCTCTGGTAGGCCAATCGTCGAAAATGTCGATAAAATCATGGAAATCGTCGAGTCGGACCGGCATGCGAGCACTTATTCCATTACCCAGGAACTGAAGGTTAGCCAGAAAACCGTTTGAAACCATTTGCATAAGGCTGTTCTCAAGAAGAAGCTCGATGTATGGGTGCCGCACGAATTGACGCAAAAGAACCTTTTGGACCGAATTGATGCCTGCGATTCTTTGCTGAAACGTAACGAAATCGACCCATTTTTTAAGCGGATGGTGACTGGCGATGAAAAATGGGTCACATACGAGAACAACAGCCGAAAAAGATCGTGGTCCAATCGCGGTGAGCCGGCCCAAACGATCGCCAAGCCCGGATTAACGGCCAAGAAGGTTTTGCTGTGTGTGTTGGTGGGATTGGAAGGGAATCATCCACTATGAGCTGCTCCCATCGGGCCAAACACTCAATTCGGATCTCTACTGTGAACAACTGACCAGATTGAAGCAAGCGATCGTCCAGAAGCAGCCAGAATTGGCCAATAGGAAGGGTGTTGTGTTCCATCAAGACAACGCCAGGCCGCACACATCTTTAACGACGCGCCAGAAGCTCCGAGAGCTTGGATGGGAGGTTCTATCGCACCCGCCGCATAGTCCAGACCTGGCACCAAGCGATTATCACCTTTTCAAGCATTTGCAAAATTTTCTTGATGGTACAAAACTGGCCTCAAGAGAGGCTTGTGAAAATGAGCTGGTCAAGTTTTTTTACCAATAGGGACGAGTACTTCTTCAATCGCGGAATTATGAAATTGCCTTCAAAATGGACAAACGTTATCGAACAAAACGGCGCATTTTTTATCTAAATCGGATAATCCTATGTCAATTTCATCGTCGAAATAAAGCGAAAAAACGCTCAGAACTTTTTACTTCATCTAATATCACTCACCTCATACATTTTACAAAATATTTTATAGAAAAATCAAACTAACAGCAACTAAAATTCTCCACACTATAAATCAAATGTAAATACACCGAGGTAAACAGTAACAACGCAACAAGCAATGCCTGCGGAGCGTCACTTGAGGCACATTACAAAAATATTTGCTGAGTAGCAGAAGCAAAGCAAGAATGTTTTTAGAAAGGTTGCTAGTGACGCGCCATACGATTCTTCGTATACCATGGGGATAATTGTGCGCATGCGCACGTCTTTCCTTTCGCTCACCGGCTATATATATATATACCTCTCTCTCTCTCTCTCTCTCTCTCTCTCTCTCTCTCTCTCTCTTTCTTTTCCCTTTCCACGTTAGCGTTAGGAAGTAACGCAAACGTTAAACGCGAAAACCTCGTATAAGAAGATTCACATCAAAAACATGCAGCGCGAACGAAGATCCCTCTCGAAGCAGAGAAGTGTACGAAATCTTGACGCGCAATTCCGTTGTCGACTGCGTCGCGGCTGGGAGTAGCTGTTTGTACTTGTAAATCGCGCTGGATTATCGTCGCAGGCTTCGATGTGATCTGAAGAATCTCTTCGACGGTGGATTCTCGTCGGTAATTCTTATTTTATTTTTTTTCAATACCACTTCCGGGTTTCGTGCTTTCAGATAAGTGCATCGAGCCGCGGCGAGATTGCAAGTCTGATTATTTTTTTGTGCGGAAGCGTCGATAGGGAGACGGGGGGATGCAGGGCGGTGAAGGGAATCGATGGTGGATTTACGAAATAGACGCACCAGTGCTCGTCACGTATATAATACGGACGCTGCTTTGCATACTCAATCTCGAAATTCTATACACAGGGTGGACCGCGCAACGTGTGCACCTCTTTTACGACCAAAATATGCGTTGCACAAAAAAATGTTTTATACAAAAGTTACATGGTTTATAAGGCTACACTATGTGGTGCATTTATTTTTTTTTATAGGTGGAGGCGCTTCGAAGATTTGAAGGTCAACTTTATTTTTTCAAATGGAATGCTATATTTTTTATAGCGTAATATGATAGAGTATAGAATTCTGAGTAAAAAACGTATAGACCTTTATTAGCCCTAGAGTTAATAACTAACGAGTAATTTCACTTTATTACTTGAAAATTTTCTTCACGTAATATCAAGTTGGAGATTCAAATCTACTACAAATTTCTGAATGGCAGTGTTTACATCACAGTGTTTATCAATATGAACACATTTACCACATATCACACACACTTATCATGATTCACAATCTTCTCAATGATTGTAATCCAGTATTAAAGTATCCTTCGGTGATTGTGCGTGATTATTATCAGAAAGATAAAAGTGAAAATGAATGAATGAATCTCCAACTTGATATTACGTGAAGAAAATTTTTTAAGTAATACAGTGAAATTACTCGTTAGCTATTAACTCTAGGGCTAATAAAGGTCTATACTTTTTTACTCAGAATTCTATACTCTATCATATTACGCTATAAAAAATATAGCATTCCATTTGAAAAAATTAAGTTGACCTTCAAATCTTCGAAGCGCCTCCACCTATAAAAAAAATAAATGCACCACATAGTGTAGCCTTATAAACCATGTAACTTTTGTATAAAACATTTTTTTGTGCAACGCATATTTTGGTCGTAAAAGAGGTGCACACGTTGCGTGGTCCACCCTGTATATATATATATATATATATATCGAGCCAAGAACGTGTTGAGCTTAAAGCCATCGGACTCTAATCCAAGCTCTTGAGGTAAAGTTCGCCTCGAACTGCAAGACCGTAAAACAAGAGGCATCGGGTCTTTATCAAGACTGGAAAAAGAGTTACCAAAGTGCCATGAACGAGAAAAAGAAAAAAAAAAAAAAAAACGAGTGTCTTAGTATACTATTCGCGATCTTCGAAAAGTTCGAAATTAAAGAAAAAAAAAACACCTCACGTAATTAATGGACGTCCCCTGGTGCAATCAAGGCGTGATTTTAATTTTTATAATTGATCAGAATATCATAATTACAATGACAGAACCTTTGTCAGAGTCGACTATAATGAAATATGAACGCAATACGAGGCTAGCGTTGCGCACGTAGCCAATACACGGACTAATCCCAACGAACTTCGCGTACATGGGTTCGCCATCTGAACTTTTCTCATCTAGGATCATAAAAGTTATTACTTTGTAACGCCGTATTATCATTGATATGATAGAAAAGTAGATGGCGAACGTAGAGATGCAAGAGCCTGGTCAGAAGGTTTGTTACGAGGCGGCACTATCGAAAACCATTCCAAAAGTCAGATCCAAGTTGGCTTGATATGAACGAATCCTCTTCCGGGGTTGTGCACTCTTCGAATGGCTATTCTTTGTTCAATGGGGTTCGTCGTTGCGAGAGAAGCGCGATCAGGAAGAATTTCGAGTGTGGCTCTATCGGGGTTCGGTTTACCGCTAAATGTAGGGGAAGGTGGGGCACAGTGTGTCACTTTTTTTTCAATCGAATTTTTACTCTTACCAAAGTAGTCTAGAAACAAAAGGTCATAATCGATTTTATAGATCTTTGGGCGTACAATAAAGCTACCGTATTTTTTGCGAAACGATTAAGGCTTTATATACGCGAAAGATTTCAAAATTTTTCATTTTCTTTAATTTTTGATTCCATTCGCCTGAACTGTTAGGAATATTTTAAGCTTTGCAGAATTGAAAAATTCCAAAAATTGTTAATGTTACAGTATTTAGAGGGTAAAATAGATACCGCGCGGCGCGCCCGACCGCCAACTTCAAAGTCGTTTTTCCACGATTCACTTTTTCGAAGCTTGTGAAAGTTCGAACTCTTGAACGAAGGTTCAGATCGCTTTGAATTTTTTACAGCATATTCTTAGTATCATCACCTATCGTGTGAACCACAGAAACAAAAATTTCAACGACACAAACAAAATATAAAAAATAAAATACCGACAGAAAATTGAGTAAAAAAATGTTAAGTTTCGAAATTTTATTATAATAATTTTTCTTTTATAATATTGTTGGTTCACACTGAAGATACATTCATTATGCAATTATAAATATGTTCATTTTTTTTTTCAGACACCCACATCGATGCCAAGAACTTTCACCATCAACGCGCGCGCAAAAAAAAAAAATACATTACTTTATTATGTTATATCTCCGCCATTTGTTAATATTTCTGATTTTTTTTTTTTACATATACTTAACCATGTGCATAAATGATCTGTAAAAAAAATGTTGTCAATATATGCGTCATTTTTTTTTTAACCGCGTCTACACGGAGAGAATCAAAAAGTAATTTTTGTCGTGAATTTCACGGTAAAAATTACCGTGATCTATTTCAATGTGGTGGCAAGTGAGAAAAGCATAATATTTCGTATGCGACAAGTTTTTTTTTAACTCACATTACAGAAAATGTCAAATACGTAGCTAAAATTTGACTATACAAGAAGGGTAGCGCGCACGATAATTTTTACCGAGAGCACAATACATTTTCCTATAACACTCATTAAATTTTATAATAAATCTTAAAATAACTGTTATAAAGACGATACGTTTTTTATAGACATTTTTTAAAGGCATAAAATAATAAAATGCAAATTAAAATTTCGCTGATATTATATATTTTTTAAATTTAACGTTTTGCGTATTTTCTTACACATGAAAATTGACTAGAAAATCTGGTAAAATTTTCTATCTGAAGAAGAAATTTTATTTTCATTTTCGTGAAAATCTGTGTGTTTTACTCAGTAATAATAAGCGAAGTTTCAGTCTTGTCATCTGGTTACCGTTACTGCACGGTCATTTTTAACATTTAATTCTCTCCGTGTAGAAAAGTACCTTCGAAAATCGGCGAAATCGCGTATATAAGGCCTTAAACGTCCGAAAAAAAATGGGTTCGAACAAAAAATTTGCGTATTGGCTCATTGTGCCCCACGGCTGGGGTACAAATCAAATGTGGAAAGGACATGTTCCTGAACTTTTTCCTCGTTAACCAAACAAAATTCCGAATGAGATTTTCGAAAAAATTTAAAAAAATATCTTCAAACATCCATTGGAAAATAGCGCGGAATCCACTTAGATTCCAAAGTGGACTCCCCACGTGCGTTCTCTCCATCAAAATCCTATAGGGATGTGGTAGAATCTAAGCACTTTTCGAGCTAACTTCTCCACGATTAGGAAGGAAAAATAGCCCGCGCGGAAATTCCGTCCCCCCCCCCCCCCCCCCCCGATGAAACCTCGAAGAAGAGTGTCTTACGGTTCTCGTGGCTCGAGAAGAAAAGACGGTCGATCGAAACGATAGTCGAGATATGATTGAAGAGATAGGCATTACGGGTTAGTTATATGGAGACGAGTAAAAAATAAGAACGGCGCGGTAAGGGTGGTGGTGGTGGTGGTGGTGGTGGGTAGGCGGTGAATCGTCGGTACGAAGAAGGGGATGATATCTCCTCGCGATGGTCCAGAAGAGTCTGCGCAGCCTGGCTATATAGACGGTGGCGTCGGCGTCGGGACGGCGGCGGCGGCGGTGGCGGTGACGGCGGCGGCGGCGGCGTCAGCGTCCGGGTACACCGGTTGGACGATGACGGTGGGAGGATTTTGGTTTTCTAATCCTTGGGTGTGGTAGAGTGGGGTAGTGCAGGCGAAGGAGGCAAGTTACAGGGAGGGCTTTTTTTTTTCTTTCTCTCCCCGATTCCCCGACTACGGTTCGTCTTTGGTCGTCGATTCCAACGCTGCGTTTAGTGCTTCACCGTTGGGCCTGTGTGACACGTGCGTGATTTTTGAAACGGCCCACCGGGGGAAAAAAAAAAAAAAAAACGCGAATTCAACCGCAACTGTTTTTTTTTTAAATTTATTTATTTATTTTATCATCTTCAAAGAATATGAAATCGTGTGTCGATCGGACGTTAATATTTAAGCAAAAAAGTACGGTGTAAAAAAAAAGTTTTCCAAAGTTACAAAACAAATGACACACGTCGTGCGTGTGCGTGGGTGTGTGTGTGTGTGTGGGTGTGTGTGTGTGTGTGTGTGTACATATATTTATAGGTACAAAAGCTTATGAAAAAAAAATCGGGCGAACTTCAATAAGAGAAAGAACATGACTGAACGTCACAATGGAAATACAGAAAGACGAAAAGTACACAAAACTTTCTTAATTTCAAGTTTCAATGCAAGCTACGGCTCGCATTGTTTAGCTCTAACTAGAAAAAGTCGAAAAAACAAGGAGAGTTTTTCGGAAGATTGGATTGGACTGATTCACGTCGAAGTGATCCAATTGGCTCAAGGTTTTCTTTTTTTTCTTTTTCTTAACTTTTATTTGGCTTGTACTTTGCACTTTTTCTTACCTACGAGTGGGCTAGCTTAATTTTTCTCAGTTGAAAGTTTGTCGTGACGGTTTCATCGTTTGTTCAACTTAGAAGTATATTTTGCATTTTTTTTTTTTTTTTGGCATTGCACTTTTTTCTCAGATGTTTTTTCACTTTGATTTTTTATTCTCTTTCGTTTGAACTTTTTTATCTGCCACTCCGTAAATCCGATTTATTAAATTTAAATCCGATTTGTTAAAGTAAATGATATTTATTGTAGTATAATCGTAAAATCCGATTTATTAAATATCATTGAACGTCGATTGATTTTGCCTGGAAAATCTTCTTATCGAATTGATTCTTTTGGTTGAACATCAAAGCCAAAGAACATCACTGGCTTCGATTCAATCAATTCGATGGACAATTCAATCACATTTTCCTACAAATTTTACTCTCCAGTTGTTCATACTTTGTCGATTTTTTATTGTTTTTTTTTTTTCGCCGGTTATCGTTTCGTATTGCGACGTTTGTTCAAAAAATTGTCTACGTCAACGTGGATTTTCGTAATTCCTGCTCCAATCTTGGTCCAAAAGTCAAACTCAGTTGGAATGAGATAAAGAACCGTAATTTTTTGTTTTTTTTTTTAACGTAATTTATTTTCTCTTTTGCAGATCGAGCAGATTTTTCGTAATTTTATTCGTTCGGTGATTTATATCGCGCACGTGTACTTATGGCGACTCGGGTAAATTGAAGATAGAGAATGAACAAGAATGAGATCGAAACGGAGAGAGAGAGAGAGAGAGGATATTGGTTTCTGGTAGTTTCAAAGGAATTTACGTGTCAGCGTCGATTGTTGCGAAATAATATACGAGGGATTGTTCGAGACTTGAATTCTTCGCCAATTCGATGTCTCCATAGATCTCTCTCTCTCTCTCTCTCTCTCTCTTTCTTCTCGTGCTTTTGTCTCGCTCTGACTCCCTTTTATCTATCTCTTGTTCGTTTCCTTCGAGCTTTTCTTTTCGAGCTCTTTTAGGGTGGTGGCTTCTGCCGTGACTCATCCTTCAGTTTGCGATAAATATACGTTTAACGAAATTGCGAGAAAGAAACTTTACGAAAATATCACTTTTTCGCACGCTAATTTTTCAACATTCATTTCAAAATAGTCGTGAAACTTACGGTTTATGATTTTTTTCATGATACATTAGGATAGGAACGAGGCTTTCGCAATGACTGGTGTATCGAGATGAATTTGCGAGATATCGAAGAGCCCTGAACCCTTAAACGAGAAAAGTCCTTCATCTTCGCTGAGAGTTCAGCCTCTGGCTGACCCGATGGCCTCATATGCACGTAAAGTTCCGTGCGAGGAAATCTTCGTTGCCAACGGGTCTTTGAATAATCGGAATTCGTGAAGAAAGAGGCTGAAAGATTCAAGGAGGCGACGTATATGCGATGGGCAAAGGGTCCGATAGATATACAGGAGCACGAACCGTTGACTCTTGAGCAAATCTTCGCTTCAGGCTTATCGGATAATATAGTTATTTCTGGTGAGAATGCGATTGAACTCATCGAGACTGCCTGATGTTGCACCTTGGCTTGACTTGACTTCATATTGTTTTTTTCTTTTTTTTTTTTTGACGATACCTCCGAGCGAAATGGATTGATAAGATTCGTTTCTCTCGGTTGGACGCAACTAAGGGCTCTGCGGGTTAGGATTTTTTTTTTTTTTTTTAAGTCTCTCAATCGATACAGAACGACGTAGTCTTCTTTTCGAAATGAATTCATTAAAAATAAATTTACATCGTTATGTTTGGAAGGAAGGAAAAAAAAAATTGGTTGAAACGGCCAGAAAAAAATCGATTGAACGAAATAATGTTAAATGGATACAATAATAAAGAAATAAAATAAATAATGAAGAAAATAAATAAAAATTATGAATAAATAATACATAAATTTGAATAGATTAAAACATTTAAGGCAGTAGTCTGGTCTAGAGCGAGATTTTTGACGTCATTTTTGGGTTGGAATAACTTTTAAACCGTTGAAGTTGTCTTGATGAAATTTTACATATGTATTTATTGTTCCTTTGAGAATGTATCTACATTAAAAAAAAAATTATTTTAAATATTTTCATGTAGTTTTTTATTTTTTTACAACATGGTCCGCCGAAAACCGTCTCAATCGGCGCCCACTCTGGGTGATGTTGTATGCATCTGAAAAAAATATATATATATATATTCTCAATCTGTATGAGTATTCTGAGCACTGGTAGCAGAATTAGTACTTAAAAAAATTTTGTTACAAAATGGCGGCCTGTTAAACTTTGATTAACGATATTTCATACATTTTCGGGTATTCGACGAGTTATAAAATGTGGGCAAAATTATTGTTCGACTCAATTCTGCTACCAGTCCTCAGAAAGAGGCTACCGAAGGTATGTGCAAAATTTGAGCTCGATCGGTCAATTAGTTATCGAGATATCGTGGGCGCCGATTTGAAAAACATAGTTCTGAGATAAACGCGTTCAAAGTTGCTTCAAGAGCGCGCTACCTGAGCGCGCGGCTTGCTTATAATTTCTATCACTCTGCTAATTTTTGAAATATCAATAAACGGTTTTCACGAGCGTATTAAGAAAGGTCTAAGGAATAATAAAATGAAAAAAAAAAAAAAATCGATTTTGTCAAATTTCTAGACCAGACTACTGCCTTAAAATTCAAAATCAATCGTTAAAAAGTTAAAACTAAATCGATCATCTGTTGGCTGGTGTATTCGAAGAGCTCGAATGGCTCGAATAGGCCAATGTTGGCGCTCGGAAAAATAGGTATAAAAATAATGAAAAACATTTCGAGGCGACTATTAAATGTATGAAATAATTTTTGTTTTTTTTTTACAAATACATTATAGTTTTATAAAGAAGTTAGAAAAAATTGAAGTAAAAATTTTTTCAAATGGCGAAGATAAAAGTCGTCTAGTAGGACCCTCTTTTGAAAATCCTTGCCGATGGTAAACATTTTTTTTCTCTGTCAGGCAGCGTCTGGAAAATAAAAATAAACAATTTTTCTCGTAAGGAAAGATAATAGCTAAACTCTAGCATAGGGAAATAATTTAAAAAAATTTTTTGAAGAAATGACAGCTGTTTGAAAAAAACTTTGTACCAAACTTTTGCGTTTGAAAAATGAATAAAAAATGAACGCGGCATCTAATCGAAAAAAAATTCTATGCTACATTCTAGCTAATATCATAAAGAATACGTGGTAAAAATTCCATCAAAATGGGTCGAGTAGATCTCGAGATATCTTGTCCACCAGTTTGAAAAGAGGATTTTTTTTTCAATTTGTTGCTCCAACCACAAAATATTCGTTGTTCGTTGTTGAAAATTTCGTCAATTAACAAAGTATTTTGACCTACCGAACAAAATTCAATTAAAAAAAAACATTTTCATATAAAATGTCCAATCTTATTTTATTTTTGGATTTTTTTTTCTTCCGTCGTTCCGTACGTGCAAGTTCTTGCACATTTTTCCTTCGCGCGGAAACGCAAATTTGTATCTACGATGCGTTCGCGCCACATTGTCATCGTCTCTACAACACAAATACTTTTTTGTCCTTCCTCCTCTCTGTTCGTCGCTCTTTCGGCTTACGTTGGATTAAGGATCGAAGATTGCTTTCGGCGTTGAAATTATCAAGTCCCTGGAGAGCCAGATGACACATACACACACACACACACCCACTAACGCACACACCCACACACACACACCCACACGCATACACCCACCCACAGACACACACACACACACACACCTACACACACACACACACCCACACACACACACCTACACACACACACCTACACGCACACACACCCACACACACAGTCACCCAAACTTATGTAAAGCCCACCCACAGGCTCAAAATATGTATATATAGAAGGCTCGCAAGAGAGCACCGCCAGACTTTGCCCAAATTGGCGAAGTTGATGAAGCATATCGATTGACAGTTAACGAGGCCAAGCTATATGGATGTTGCCAGTCGCGCGCGCTGCTTGAGTCAAGTCCCTCTTCGAGACTCATCCCCCTACTCTTTCTTCCTCTGTATCTATGTATATCTCTGTTAGTATCTGGATTTAAACTCCCCCAACCTACCCTTCACCCACACCCTGGGGGATGCCTCGAGCCTCAGGTCTTTGGAAAACGTCGGTTGCCCTCGGACTGCAATCCTGAAACGCTGCATTTCCAATTGTCGAGCTTGGTGCCCTTTAGGTCTTCAGGAAATCCACTACTGTGTCATGGCAAGAATTATTCGATAGCACCAATGGCCACACTGTTGCACGGCATTATCAATAAAACGTTGCATAATGACCCTTGGAAGAATACATATAAAAATTATTCTTTTTTTACGCGCCTATCGAATATGTAAAATAGTTTTGTCAACAAATAAAAAAAAAAAACGAATTAAAAAGACACATTCAATGGCGGAGATACGAGTCCTCTAGTAGGATCTTCTTTTTTGAAAATCCTTGCCGATGGTGGAATTTTTTTCTCTTTCCGGCAGCGTCTGAAAAATAAAAACAAATAATTTTCTCGTATAGAAAGGTAATAAATTAACTGTAGCATCGGTAAACAATTTATAAAAAAAAACATTTTGTGTAGAAATGACAGCTGATTGAAAAAAATCTCTGATTCGTACCAAACTTTTTAATTTGTTCATAAAACTATAATGTATTTGTGAAAAATACTTAACATTCGAAAAAAAAAATACCTTTTTACCGAGCGCCAAGAAGATGATGTTTGAATTTTTCGGTACCAAAAAAAAAAATACTCTCCATTGGTTTGAAAGCTTGGGTCAGGATATATTGAAGATGCGGCCAATTTTGCGGTAATTTCTGTTTTTGCAGCTGGCCAACAAAATTTACGTGAAATTATATGAGAAGAATTACGAGAAGTGAGGTTGTGATCTTTGATACACGAGATCTCATCCTTGCGACTCAATTCTCGGCTGTCTAAAAACATCTGTTACATTCTCCTGCCTCCCTCGACCTCTTTGTCTTGTTTACCAGCAGGGATAATGATCAATAGTAGGGTTCACGAATTCTACGTCACGTGCAACACAAATACGTTTTAATTGGTGAACAATGTTGTCGATTTAGTATTCGAGCATTGGTATGGCTAGGATTTTGCGGTTTCGAGTGTAAACGGTGATTAAGGCGATCATTATTATCACTATTATCATAGGATTTATGCTCGTTCACTTGTGAAAACGATGATCGATGAGGGTTTGTATCCAAACTGACAAAAAAATGATGAAGCGATTCCTCATAGGCCCTTCGCGAAATGTCCATCGTAGGCATAATTCGGCGCTCATTGCTTTCATGTTGCACAAGACGTTATTGATTTTCGTTTCTTGCGGTTGAGCGAATGTGCACTGACTCAAAAATTCTTTTGATATTAAGACCTTAGGCCACTCTAGAAGTCAAAAAGGGCATATTTTGTGCTTTTTTTTTTTATACTCTAGAAGTCAAAAAGGGCATATTTTGTGCTTTTTTTTTACAGCGAAACCATAAAATAAATCAGAATTACAAAATAGGAGTTTTATTATACACCTAATTGACTATAAAAAATATTTTTAACAGCGATACATGTCAAAATGGCGACTGTGCAGCATTTTTCCGATGACACCTTTATTTCTGGAAGGTCAACGGCCGGAACAACATATAATTTCTGAGTTATGATGAGACTTTAATTATAGGAATATCCTATAATTTTTGAGTTATGATGAGACACTAAAGTTTTTTCGATTTTATATAAGAATAGCTATAGAAGTACGTAGGATTTTTTTTTTGATATATTGTTTTTTGTCAAAATGGCGCATTTCTACAAAAAAAATTATAAAATGCCATGAGAAAATCGTCAAAAAATTGTTTATAAAAAAGAAACTATGCGATATAATAAAAAAAAATCCTACGCAGTGCCTCAGAAAATGTAATTCTAAATATACAGTTAAAATTTCCAAGTGAATCGGTTGAAATTTGTTTGAGTTATGAGTCCGGCCGACTTGAAAAATGTAGTTTTGTGATAAACGCGTTTAAAGTTAGTGCACGGAGAGAATTAAATGTTAAAAATTACCGTGCAGTAACGGTAACCAGATGACAACCCTGAAACTTCGCTTATTATTACTGAGTAAAACACAGATTTTCACGAAAATAAAATAAAATTTCTTCTTCAGATCGAAAATTTTACCAGATTTTCTAGTAAATTTTCATGTGTAACAAGATACGCAAAACTTAAATTTAAAAAATATATAATATCAGCTAAATTTTACTGTGCATTTTATTATTTTATGCCTTTCAAAAATGTCTATAAAAACGTATTGTCTTTATAACAGTTATTTTACGATTTATTATAAAATTTAATGAGTGTTATAGGAAAATGTATTGTGCTCTCGGTAAAAATTATCGTGCGCGCTACCCTTCTTGTATAGTAAAATTTTACCTACGTATTTGAAATTTTCTGTAACGTGAGTTAAAAAAAAAACTTGTCGCATACGAATTATTATGCTTTTCTCACTTGTCACCACATTGAAATATATCACGGTCATTTTTACCGTGAAATTCACGACAAAAATTACTTTTTAATTCTCTCCGTGTGGAAAGTCACGAAATGAATGAAGAGGGGTTGCGCTAGAATTCGAAAATGGAGTACTTAGAGATTTTTCACACCCATCATCTTTTGGAATATAATTTTATAGGTAGTAAGGTACATTTTTAACAACAAAAAAAATCGATTTTTGGAGAATCCTAGAGTGGCCTCTCTCTCTCTCGCTCTCTCTCTCTCATTCTCTCTCTCTCTCCTTCTGGTCCTCCATCTCTCTAAGTAAAAGCTCCATCGCAGCAGAAACACCGAGCCTCGCATTCGAGTAAGTGACTCCTCTTGACTAAAACCCTTCGCAACCCTTCCTGAAGCTTCTAAAAAAAAAAAAAAACTCTTCGCGAATGAAACTTATAATCGGAGTAAAACACGTTATCTTTGGCTCCTTCATTTTTTATCCGTCGAAATGTGAACACTGGCGAGATACTTTAGCGAGATTATATCGCTAGATTTGTGGACTGGTGATAAAGGGTCAATCCTTTGATTGATGATCGTTCATGGATCGTCTCTACTTTTTACTGAATTCAAAAAAAAAAAAAATGAAAAATGGCTTTTGTTCAGATCGTTTATGCGCCTTGAAATTTTATTTGTTTTGTGAGAGAGATGTAAAAAAAGAAAAAAAAATGAATGGAGAGTGCTGAGTGAAGAGGGCGAGAAAAGTAAGAAAAATTCTTTCGCAGGGCCATTTTTGCTTGCAAAGTCACCTCTTGAGTACTTGTTTACTTATTTTTACCGTCCATTGACCGCAATTTCTATAGATTTTTATTCACGCGCTTTATTATTTACTTTTTTTTTTTCGAGGAGGAGGAGGGCAAAGTCGCGTTTTATGTTCCCAAAAACAATGGAAGCACAAATAATGGGATAAGTTTGTTGTTTTTTTTTTTTTTTTTTTTTTTCGAATACTCATTTTTCTTCGAGGAAAGTTTATTGGTATTTCATTTATTTTTCGCAAACACGATTCAGGTAGTAAATTAATAAGGGCTGATTTTTCATACGAGCAAATTGCATAAGCAATACAAAAGTTCCGTAATCATTTTTTTAAATCATTCTTTGAGTATTCGAAGCCCAGTCCATACGACTGTAATTTTTATGAGTCGTGAAAATAACGAACAACTTCTCTACTTTTCCTCGGAGCTTTTGTGCTTTTGGAGGCAACAGTTTCCTCGTTAAAAACGACTATTAATTGCCAACTGTTTTATCAATATACATAGAGAAGTAATTGTCTAATAAAAATAAATGGTATCTCCACAGGCTGGTCCCCTAATCAAGTTAATCTTTTAAAAAATATTAACAAATCATCAAAATATTATTTGATTTAGCGGGTAAAATATTATTGAATAATATGTAATGTTAATGATTGGTAAAATCAAAAGAATAAAAATAGATAATAATAAAGCAATTACCCCCCACCCCCCGATTTTCTTAGGAATTGCGCAAAGAATCGTGTAAGCAAATAAAAAATATCATTCAGGCTGGGAATTGGAGTAATTATTGGATTTGCTAGAATATAATTTTCCGGGTCATTTAATATGAATGGAAATTTTCTAAACATACAAAAATGATAATATAAAGTAATTTTTTATTTTAATTATAAAATATAATTATAATATAATATAATTGAAATATTAATTTGTATAGATTAATATTTTTATATTTATTTAATTATAATATATATAATTGTATCTAAATATATAAAAGGCAAAGTCCTGACTAACTGACTGACTGACTGACTCATCATCGTCCAGTCTAAACCGGTAAAGGTAGAAACGTGAAATTTGGAAAGGGAGTTGATTTTATATTGGAG
>OZ010719.1:1597271-1647413 GCA_963932345.1 Ophion ventricosus | reverse complement strand
AAAATATCTTTCCATACGAATTAACGATAGCCTTAGCGATAGATTGTTTTTTTTTTCACTGTATCCGCTTTGACCTACGGGGTTGAATTTTATTTTTCGATCGCTATCGAGTTTTGACGTTTTTTCTTTTTTTTTCGGCTAGTAAAGATTTTTTGGTAAATTTTGCGATCGGTTTATTGGAAGATTAAACGTCAGGATTAAAAATAAAAGTTGTGCGTTTGGGTTTTGTGTGATTGGAGTTTTTAATTTTCTCGTGGAATTTAAAAGATTAAAGGGATGATTTTTCAAAAAACAAAAAATCTAAGAGACATTTGGATTCTTTTGATTTCTTTTTTTTCTCGTGAACAAGTGAACCCAATACATTGCTCGTGGCTAAAAAAAAGGAAACATTAATTTTTGTCTTCTACAAAAATGATTTTTTGATCAATTTCAGAGGAATTTGGCTTTTTTTTTCTCGCGAAAAAAATGAACCCAATGAATTGCTCGTGGCTAAAAAAAAAGAAACATTAATTTTTGTCTTCTACAAAAATGATTTTTTGATCAATTTCAGAGGAATTTGGCTTTTTTTGATTTCTTTTTTTTTCTCGCGAAAAAAATGAAACCAATGAATTGCTCGTGACTAAAAAAAAAGAAACATTAATTTTTGTCTTCTACAAAAATAATTTTTTGATCAATTTCAGTGGAATTTGGATTCTTTTGATTCCTTTTTTTTTCTCGCGAAAAGAATGAACCCAATGAATTGCTCGTGGCTAAAAGAAAAAAACATTAATTTTTGTCTTCTATAAAGAGGTTGATTTTTGAAAAAAACTTTGTGCACAATCATGCGGAATTTATCGTTGTAGCATTTCGAGATAAAATATGTTAGGAGAAAAGTATTTTTTTTTTTTTCGAAAAAAATTGCCTTTCGAGGAACCGTCGTATGGTCGAGAGCATTTTTTTAGACGATAATGAAACAATTTCGTAACAAACGTCTGAGTACGAATGTGCCTTTCACACAAACAGCTCTCGGCTCTCCGACTAATTCAAAATATTCTTTTTTCTTCTGTACTTGCTAATTGTTTTTGAAGAACTTCCGGAAGTGCGTTTGCAATCGTGTCTCAAAAAGGATGAGTTAGAGAGTTGTAGAGTCGTCGATGAATCGGTTGAGCGAGCTTCGCGACGTTTTTCTTCCGCGGGCATTCCGATCATACGTAAATGGCTTAAAATGAAATGCCCTTATTGTTTTATTGGATGAAATTGACAACCAAAGGAAGTCCAACTCTCCAGTGTGATGACAATTTTTTTTATTCCGCAAAAATTCGTAATTATTAGTTTGCTCCGTGTAATTGTGTATTAAAAAAATATTTGATCCAATGCAGCATGGAAGAAGCCCCCAGTCCATTGGGAATTTCCACGGTTTCTTCTTTCTCTATGCTCTTTTCTCGCAGTGGTTTTTTTTTTTTTGTCGCGTTATTGCTTCACTATTGATGCAAAATCAATCGTGTGATACGGTCGTCGCGGGTGTGTTCAAGCGTACACCAGCAGCTCTGACAGAAAAATCGACAAATATGTACTCGTCCGGGCAATGCTGATGCGACCGAGAATATTTTCTACCCTCAACTGTTGGAATTGGATGTTTTAAATTACTCTCACACGCCCGTCGAGTTTGCGATGATTGATTTTTTTTTGCTAGATGAGTTTAAAAACAATTGAACATAATATTATTATTACGTGTGAAAAAATAAGAAACATTTTTACAGGTGAAAAAATAAGAAACCTTTTCTACATGTGAAAAAAAAGGAACGTTTTTACATGTAAAAAATGAGAAACATTTTCACATGTAAAGAATAAGGAACATTTTTGCATGTAAAAAATAAGAAATATTTTTTTCATGTAAAAAAATTAGAAACATTTGTACATGTAAAGAAATGAGGAACATTTTTACATGTGGAAGAATAAAAAACGTTTTTATGTGTAATAAATAAAAAACATTTTTTCATGTAAAAAATGAGAATCTTTTTTACATGTGAAAGAATAAGAAACATTTTTACATGTAAAAAATAAGAAACATTTCTCCATGTAAAAAAATGAGAATCTTTTTTACATGTGAAAGAATAAGAAACATTTTTACATGTAAAAAACAAGAAACATTTCTCCACAAAAAAAAATGAGAATCTTCTTTACATGTGAAAGAATAAGAAACATTTTTGCATATAAAAAATAAAGAACATTTTTACATGTAAAAAAATAAAAAAACATTTTCACATGTAAAAAAAGATACATTTATACATGTAAAAAATTAGAAACCTTTTTACATGCAAAAAAATAAGAAACATTTTCACATGTAAAAAAATGAGACTCTTTTTTACATGTGAAAGAATAAGAAAAATTTTTACGTGTGAAAAATAAGAAACATTTCCACATGCAAAAATAAGAAACATTACTACACGTAAAAAAATAGGAATCATTTTTACATGTGAAAGAATAAGAAACATTTTTACATGTAAAAATAAGAAAAAATTTTACATATAAAAAATAAGAAACCTTTTTACATGGAAAAAAATAAGAAACATTTACACATGTAAAAAAATAAGAAACATTTTTACATATAAAAAATAAGAAACCTTTTTACATGTAAAAAAATAACAAACCTTTTTCCATATAAAAAATAAGAAACCTTTTTATATGTAAACATTTTTTTTAAACAGTTTTAAACGTAAAAAAAAAAAAAACATTTATTAATGTAATTCATTTCTTGCGTGTGCAGGCTGAGCAGTGACCTAGTGGGAGGATCGGAGTGTATTTAAGTTGTCGAAGAACCAGACACACGGGTCGCAAAAAAAAAAGAAAACACTGAGAGAAAAGTATTGTTCAGTGCTCGTAAAATAGTGCAAATCGTTGTGCGGCCGATTCGTTCGTCATTTTCTTTTTTCTTTTCTTATTCCAAGTGCGCTTGCACGTCTGGATAAATCGCGTACAAGTGTTTTTATAATTCAAAACAAAGTGTTTTAAATCGAGTGAGTTGAAAAAAAAAAATCGTTGCTCCCGCTGTGAAATACCTGGCGGAGGAAGAAAAAAAAAAAGAAGAATCGTCCACCCTTCGATGATTCACCGTCGTACGTGTGGATGACAAGTTAAAGATGGAGCATTGGGCCAAGTTCCGGTGAGAGGTTATAACGTGGGAGGCGAAAGAACGAAGCGTCGCGAGAGAAGAAAAAGAGAGAGAGAGAGAGAGAGAGAGAGAAGGCGATGTAATCCGGAAAATCGGCTTGAAAAAGTAATACAAATATAATACGAACGTGCGCTGCGTGTGGATGAAGACTGAAAAATGAAAAAAAAAATATTCGTAAAACATCTTCAAAGGTCCATTTTTCCTCATCATGTTTTTCTTCCAAAGAAAAAGAAGGAGCGATGTTCGGATATCGATATGAGAGGGCAATAAAAAAAAAATACAAAAAAAAAAAACAAAGTCAAAGTAATATTTATACGCTGCAAGATGGTAATTGAAGGAAAAATCTTGTAGGAAGATCGAGGGATGGAAAAAAGTAGCAGTGGTTGATGAAATTTGCAAAGTAAAGGTGCGACAGCCGAAAGTGTGGGCTCTGCCGCAGTAAGAGACTAAAAAAAGAACCCCAAACAATATCCCGAAGCATGAATCCAAGTGACAGCGAGAAAGAAAAAAAATTCCAACGTTTTCATTGAAAAACGAAGTGTCCAAGTCGATTTTGGCTCTTCGTTATCAATTTAGGCAACTTCTATCCGTCGGATGAAAAGTAGTTCGATTGAAAAAGAAATTAAAAAAAAACGACAACCTTGAGTCAAGGGAAAAGTAACCGATGCAACGTTTCTTTTGCAAGGATACGAAAATCCTTTTTACGAAGCTCTTCCGATAAATGTAAGACTCCAAGTTGGAAGAAAAGAATGTACTTCCTTCTGGCACTTGTCGAGACTTTCGACATCTCGAGAAAGTAAGAAAAAGAAAGGAAGAAAAGGGCCGATATCGTAAAAGCACAAAATCAATGAAATTCTTCAGAGAGCAGCAAATTCTCGTCCAAAAATGATGCGAATGCAATACATATGGATCTATCGTATAGATCAACGGTACGAAAAAAAAGGAACTAGCTCGTAAAACGTTCATCGATTTCTGTGGTCCGGCGAATTTGCTGTCACATCTGCATGTGTCAAACTCTCGCGTATACGTACACAGGTATACGTCAGTAGGTGAGAAATAGAAGAAAAAAAAGGAAAACGAGTCGTAAAGAAAGTAAGAAACTTTTTATTGCCGGGACATAGAGAGAAAAAAAAACGTGAAAATAGTCCGATAGTCATCCGAAGAGTAATACAAGAATAGTGGTAAAGAGATACGAGCTTTTTTTTTTATCCCTTGGGAAAAAAAGAAATTGTTGTCTTGTACGTTTTGTCCTCGTCTTCGGGTCCCAGGGTGATAAGGCAAAAAAAACAAAACGGACAACAAATAAAAGCCACTCGAGAATACAATGTCTTCTGCCAATGTCGCAATGGATGATGAACGTTGACCCAAAGACCAACGGAGCTTTCTCGGTCAAAGAAAAAGGAAGGATTAAAAGGGTATTGGAATGCGCTGTGCGGGATGGACATTCCATTCAGGTAGAAAGAAATAAAGAAGAGTGAAATCGACAGAGCAAAGGAGAGAGGCTGAAGAGCAACAGAGAGAGAGAAAGAGAGAGAGAGAGAGAGAGAGAGAGAGAGAGAGAGAGAGAGAGAGAGAGAGAGAGAGAGAGAGAGAGAGAGAGAGAGAGAGGAAATTGAACAATAATTGTGAGATTCAGTTAAGAGATCAAAACGGCCGGAAAAATAATCTTCACAATCAGCTGTAAGATCGCGTATACGAGAACCGGCCTTAAGTACGAGCTTAAGGAAAATAAAGAAGAAGGTACGAGGATGTACGTTGCTTGTGCCGTTTGGGGCGACTGGGCTGCCTCGGGATCCTTTATCGGGAAACGGGAGAAATGAAGTTATCAGTGTCGGCTTACAGAGCCCAGGCCAGTGCTCACAAGAAGATTCTTTGCAACTATCAGCATCAGCTGAGCTACGGTGCGACAAGCCAGGCTTCCTCGTCCCGGACCCACTCAGACCCCGCGGCAATCCTCTCTGGCCTCAAGGTAACGTGAACGAAATTAATTTTTTTTGTGTTTTTTTTTTTTTTTTTTTTTGAACGATATCTCCTCGTATTTTGATCTGATTGTGAAACGGTTGTGTTCCCATTGGCCATCACATCCGATCCAT
This sequence comes from Ophion ventricosus, assembly GCA_963932345.1. Classification (NCBI taxonomy): domain Eukaryota; kingdom Metazoa; phylum Arthropoda; class Insecta; order Hymenoptera; family Ichneumonidae; genus Ophion; species Ophion ventricosus. The sequence continues at coordinate 1,642,169 of OZ010719.1, read as the reverse complement.
TTCTGCATGCATACCGATGTGAATTCTCAATCAGCAAATTGTCTTGAATTTTCTTTCGGATTAATTCAATTAGCCGCCTCTTTTGTACTCTCATTTTAGTTATTTCGCAATAATTTTATTAGTAGATTGGAAAGTATTCGCGCATGAAGACGATTCGCTCTTCGATTTCTTTGATTCTAAAAAGTTTTAATGGCGAGGTGAATGATGACAAAGTTACACTACTGCTCTACAATATCCTGGAATTATCTTCTGTTGGTCGAAAATAAAGAAAACGCATCACGATGGATTATTATTAATAGTTATTGCTGAATATATGATTTATTTGCTAAATTTATTGCTTAATATATTATTAATAATAATATATTGATATTATTAATGATATTCAATATAATATTAAAATATAATTTAATATATTATTTATTTTATTTATATATTTTTATTTTTCTCGTGATGATTTATTTGCTAAATATATTGCTTAATATATTATAAATAATCATATATTTTTATTATTAATAATATTTAATATAATATTAAAATATAATTTAATATAATAAAAAATAATAATATTATAATTAATAATATTTAATAATAATATATGAAACTGACTATATTGCTTAATATATTATTGATAATAATTATTGCTAAATTTATCAATAGAATAAGCATTGATAACTTGTGTTGAAGATCTATTTTATTTATGATGTTAAAGTTTTGCGTCCTTGCAATGCAACAAAAATTAATTCTTTTCAAATGTTCAATTTTTTTTACCTCTTAGACTGTAAAAATTCTTCAAACGTTTTTTGCATTTTCTCAGGCGAGTTTTGCGACGTCAATTTGCAAAGAAAAGGCTTGAATAATGATAAAAATAATGTTAAACAAAAATTGTTGCATTCCAACGATGCAAATTTTAACGATATTTTTATTTGTTTCATTTGCGTACTCTTTTAGCCCATTTTGATGCATATATATATAATATATATATACATATATATCAATATTCCAGTCAGTGTCATTTTTGCAAGAGCCTTCAGAATATTACATGGATTACTTACTGAAAAAGTTACGTGTTTTCTGGAACACGTAACTTTTTTCACTCCGGAATTCTGCTCCCTGCTCTCTAGACTCTGGAATTCTTTCGCTCCCGGCTTTATTTCGACAATGAAATTAACATAGTTAGGATCATCCGATTTAGATCAAATATGCGCTGTTTTGTTCGATAACTTTTCTCCATTTTGAAGGCAATTTCATAATTCCGCGATTCAAGAAGTCCTCGTCCCTATTGGTAAAAAAACTTGACCAGTTTATTTTCATAAGCCTCTCTTGAGGCCAGTTTTGTACCATCAAGAAAATTTTGCAAATGCTTCAAAAGGTGATAATCGCTTGGTGCCAGGTCTGGAATATACGGCGGGTGCGATAGAACCTCCCATCCAAGCTCTCGAAGCTTCTGGCGCGTCGTTAAAGATGGATACGGCCTGGCGTTGTCTTGATGGAACACAACACCCTTCCTATTGGCCAATTCTGGCCGCTTCTGGTCGATCGCCTGCTTCAATCTGGTCAGTTGTTGACAGTAGAGGTCCGAATTGAGTGTTTGGCCCGATGGGAGCAGCTCATAGTGGATGATTCCCTTCCAATCCCACCAAACACACAGCAAAACCTTCTTGGCCGTTAATCCGAGCTTGGCGATCGTTTGGGCGGCTCACCGCGATTGACCACGATCTTTTTCGGCTGTTGTTCTCGTATGTGAGCCATTTTTCATCGCCAGTCACCATCCGCTTCAAAAATGGACCGATTTCGTTACGTTTCAGCAAAGAAATCGCAGGCATCAATTCTGTTCAGAAGATTCTTTTGCGTCAATTCGTGTGGCACTCATACATCGAGCTTCTTCTTGAGACCAGCCTTATGCAAATGGTTTCCAAACGGTTTTCTGGCTAATCTTCAGTTCCTGGGCAATGGAATAAGTGCTCACATGCCGGTCCGACTCGACGATTTCCATGATTTTATCGACATTTTCGACGATTGGCCTACCAGAGCGTGACTCATCTTCGACGTCCATATTACCAGAACGGAATCGTTGAAACCACCGCTTTGCTGTTGCATTCGATACTGTATTGGCTCCATAAACAGCACAAATTTTTTTGGCCGCCTGCTCCGCCTTTTCACCTTGGTCGTAGTGGTACTGAAGAATGTATCGAATTTTCTCTTTTCTTACCTCCATTTTGGAACGCTGTAACACACAACTGGCTTCACCAAACACAAAACTGGCAAAGAACTTTTTTTGAAGCGTATTGTCATCTTTAAATCGCCGTATAGTATGACCCGATGCGATGTATACATCGCGAGATATGGCTCACTAAAGACATCTAGCGGAAAACGCTCAGAACTTTTTACTTCACCCAATATGATCCCAAAACTACGAATAAAATCGTGAAGTCTCAAAGTTTGCTGCACTTTTCGCACTCGCTTCGTACATGTCCCTTTTTCCTTTGACTGAGATTGCCGTTTCAATTGCCAACTCTTCACGTGTCGGCAAAAAAAAAAAAGAAATACCAAGGCCGAATAGCTATAAAACAGATCCACGTTTTTTTTTTTCACTTTTTACCCCTCGCTGGTTTTCCTTTGTTATTTCTCACATGCATATTTTTAACTGTGTGGACGAAAGAGTCACGAGGATTTCGTTATTTGCATATCCTCAAAGCAATTCACTGCGTCATTCTCAGAGCTTGTTAAAATTTATCGAAGTTTGCGCATGTTCGAGTTTTCCTAGGCTTGTTTAAGTTTTGTCCGAATTTGTTGAGGCCCCTTCGAACTCGTCCAAATTTTGTGCTGAGCTTCGTTACGGATTCACCTTTTGCCTTATACGAGAGCTTGTTTCGGTTTATTTGTTCTCCGTCTGTTTGGGTTGATTTTCACTGCACGTTTCACTTCCGGCCTTCAAAGAGCCAGCATATTGGAGCGACTAATGGCCGCTTGTTTCCCGTACACCTCCTCTATTTCTACAATGCATAGGTGGATTATGATATTCAGTTGCTCCTCGCAATGTTTAATTGTCCTCGTTGAATAGCAATTTTTTTTTTGTGAAGCAGTCACGTCGGTCGGGAAATTGTTATAGGAAGTGCGCGATGTCTTCGTGCATGTCCAAAGCACAGTTATGATATTCCGTTGGATATATTTTGATACTTTGGAAACGTGCCAAATGCCCAATAAGTGCCATTGCCGCGTAGTTCTTATTGTTTCCGGTTGAACTGTCGCGAACGGAATTTAACCTGACGCCCTGTACTACGCCATTATCGTTTTACTTTATTTTATTTCATTCGAGAAGCATTTAAGGAAAGTCAAGTGTATTTCGCTCTTTAGTCGAATTGTCGCTATTTCCGGAACAATTTACCGTTCTGAAAGTGCACCAATGCATCTTGGATTAATTGGTCGAATTTTAATGATGCTGAAGTTTGCATCGTTGGAATGCAACGAAAAATAACTCTTTCTAATTGTTCAATTTTTTTTTTTTTTTCGCTGTGATAATTACTCGAACGCTTTTATCTATTCTCATTAGATACTTGTGACCTCAATTTGCAAAAAAAAAAAAAAAAACAAACACTTGTGCCACTGATTGATGAAAATACCAGATTGTGCTGAAAAGAAATATAAAACATAATGATTGAATTTTCCCAAATTGCAAAATTACAAGATTAACTTTTATTCATTTAATTTATGATCCAAAACAATTCTACATTGACAATTCAATTATAAATTTGGAATTCATTAAAAATTTGATCGACTTCCGTAAAATTGCAATTAACATTCAATTGAATTAAATTGTTTTCTCATGTTATAATGCCCGACAGCGACCTCTAAACATTTTCCCGATTACAGGGAGCCTTTGCGATATTCTTTTTTTTCTCTATTTGTCACAATTTGATGAGGTGGCCCCGCAAAGAAATTAAAAACAAGGTAAAAATTGGACCATCCTAATATATAAATTAAATAGTATTAATTTACCATATATATATATATATTGGGTGAAGTAAAAAGTTCTGAGCGTTTTCCGCTAGATGTCTTCAGTGAGCCATATCCCACGATGTATACATCGCATCAGGTCATTCTATACGGCGATTTAAAGGTGACATAACGCTTCAAAAAAAGTTCACCAAAAAAAGTTCATCAAAAAAAGTCTTCGGAATTATCGTAAATTTTACGTATACAGATGCATATCAGTCGGCGTTGGATAATCGAGATTTTATTCATTCGAGTTATCCTTTACTTCTTGACTGGCCTGGCCGATAATACAACACGATTGATGCAGAACGCAATTTGATTAAACGCCTGCTGCATACGTCATATGATTCTTTTTACACTTTCAGTGTGATACAGTAGTACATCCAGAGTCCGGTCGGGCAGAGTTGTCAGGCGCAATAAAAAGCTTGTTATATGTAAAGTGAGGCGGAGGACTTTCAAGAGGAATTTTTTTTTTGCACTGTCGAGATGTCCGATGCACATTCGGAAAAACTGCACTCCCCCACTCATACCCCTTTTCTTGCGTATGTATGAATGTTTTAGACTTGATGAATTACTGCGGCTGTAAATCGTCTCTCTCTCGCTCTCTCTCTCTCTCTCTCTCTCTCTCTCTCTCTCTCTCTCTCTCTCTCTCGCTCTCCCTCCCTCTCTCTCTCTCTCTCTCTCTCTCTCTCTCTCTCTCTCTCTCTCTCCCTCCCTCCCTCTCTCTCTCTCTCTCTCTCTCTCTCTCCCTCTCTCTCTCTCTCTCTCTCTCTCCCTCCCTCCCTCTCTCTCTCTCTCTCTCCCTCTCTCTCTCTCTCTCTCTCTCTCTCTCTCATTCTGCATTCCGCGTATGTTTGAAAGCATGTTTATTCGATTATCGATATTCAGGCGACGAGTGAACGCCGGGCAATGAATTGCCATGAGATTGGATGTAAAAAAATAAACTCACCCACGTACGAATTCTAACGTGTCGAATTTAAATCGCGCGTTGTGCAAAAAACTTCACTCCCCACATTTCAATCGCTTAATTCCTGCGTATGAAAATGTTGAAGAAGTGGCTGGTTTGAATTGAAAAAAACAATTATATACGTGGTAGCCACGCTCGTTAGAAGTGAAACTCCAAACACTCATGTCACTGATGAATGAAAATACCAGATTTTGCTGAAAAGAAATATAAAACATAATGATTGAATTTTCTTAAATTGCAAAATTACAAGATTAACTTTTAGTCTTTTAATTTTCGATTGAAAACTTAATTCTGCATTGACAATTCAATTATAAATTTGGAAATCATTGAGAACTTGATTGACTCCCGTACGATTGTAATTAAAATTCAATGGAATTCAATTGTTTTCTGATTTTTAATTTCATTTAACCTCTAACGAGGCTCATAATCTTAAGGCCTTAGGCCACTCTAGGGTTTTCCAAAAGTCGATTTTTTTTTCTGTTAAAAATATACCTTAGTACCTATAAAATTATATTCCAAAAGATTATGGGTGTGAAAAATGTTTAAGTACTCGATTTTCGAATTCTAGCGCAACCCCTCTTGATTCATGACGTGACTTTCTACTAACTTTAAACGCGTTTATCTCAAAACTACATTTTCCAAGTCGGTCGGACTCATAACGCAAACAAATTTCAACCGATTCACTTGAAATTTTAACTGTATATTTAGAATTACATTTTCTGAGGCACTAAGCAGGATTTTCAAAATTATATTGCATCGTTCCTTTTTTATAAACAATTTTCAGACGATTTTCTCATGGCATTTTATACTTTTTGGTTTAGAAATGCGCCATTTTGACAAAAAACAATATATCAAAAAAATCCTACGTACTTCTATAGCTATTCTTATATATAATCGAAAAAACTTTAGTGTCTCATCATAACTCAAAAATTATAGGAGCTGTTGGTCCGGCCGTAGACCTTCCAGAAATAAAGGCGTCATCGGAAAAATACTGCACAGTTGCCATTTTGACATGTATCTCTGTGAAAAAATAATTTTCTATAGTCAATTACGTGTATAATAAAACCCCTATTTTGTAATTCCGATTTATTTTGTGGTTTTGCTGAAAAAAAAAAATCACAAATTATGCCCTTTTTTGGCCTCTAGAGTGGCCCAAGGCCTTAAAGAGCAATTTATGTTAAATTCACATTTATTTTATTATTTTTATTTATTTATGAATAATTGAAATGATTAAGAACGATAGAAAAAGATAAAATAAAACGTACCTTCGGACAACCTAGAACTCGGTGGGTTAGTTCCACAATTATTAGCCATTTTCCACTTTTCACACTTGCAGTGTTTTAAATTGTCACTTTCAATATTCATCACATATCACTCGCCTCATATATTTTACAAAATATTTTGTAAAAAAATGAAATAAACAGCAACTAAAATTCTCCACACTATAAATCGAATGTAAATACGTCGAGGTAAACAGTACAACGCAACAAGCAATGCCTGCGGAGCGTCACTTGAGGCACATTTCAAAAACATTTGCTGAGTAGCAGAAGCAAAGCAAGAATGTTTTTAGAAAGGTTGCTAGTGACGCGCCGTATGATTCTTCGTATACTATGGGGATACTAGTGCGCATGCGCACGTCTCCTGTCGCTCACCGGCTATCTCTCTCTCTCTCTCTCTCTCTCTGTCTCTCTCTCTCTCTGTCTCTCTCTCTCTCTGTCTCTCTCTCTCTCTCTCTTTCTTTTCCCCCTCCGCGGTAGCGTTAGAAAGTAACGCAAACGTTAAACGCGAGAACCTCGTATAAGAAGTTTCACTTCGAAATGGCGAGCAAAAATATTTTCGTACAACGAATGCACTGAGCTGGCAAACGAATGGAAAAATACGGCCCGGCAAAGTTACGTAAAATCAATCGTTGAACCGAGCAATTTTTTTCTTTGTTTTTCCCTCTTTTTCTTCAATAACGGAACGGCAGAGCAAGATTCAAAGAACGTATTTTTTTTCCTGGCGATATAGAATCGATTTGGAACGAATAAACGGTATTGGTAAAGCGTTCAGGAGAAATGGACGTGGGGTTTTTCTTTTCTCTACGGTGGCCTCGACTGCCTGAATGATTGACCACTCTTACGCGAGATCCTTCGACGTTCGTCCAACACGTGTCCGACCAACCGGAAGAGATCCCTGTGGTCTTCTCTGACACTGACGTCTCCTCGACTAATGAGCAACGTACTTGAAGTGACTGTGATGCTAGGCAAAAGCGAAGATCGTGCTCTCAGTTTTTTAGTATCCTATTGGAAATTAATGAATATTTGGGCGTAAAAAAATTCACTTGGTTTTGACAATTCCTGAGATATTCGGGCTCAAGGAGCTAGATCTACCTAGGTGGCAGGAAAATAAAATGGAAATTCGGATTTTTTTTTCTTCTGAGCAACGATTCGTGGAAATAAAACGTATTTTTACAAGCTTTTATTTAACTTCACTTTTTGTGAGATGCAAAACGGAAAATCGATATTTCACCCACTTCACGATTACTTAGAGCTCTGATATTTTGCAAACATGCATCTAAGAGATAACAATGCTTGATGCAACTTAAAAAAATAATAAATAAATAAAAGTAACGACTTTCTGTGAGATGCAAAAGTGAAAATCGATATTTCACTCACTTCACGACTACTTAGAGCTCTGAAATTTTGCAAACATGCATCTAAGACGTGACAATGTATGATTCAACTTAAAATCAAATTAATTAATCAATTAAAAAAATAATAACTCACTTTCTGTGAGTTGCAAAACTGTAAATCGATATTTCACTCACTTTCCGACTACTTAGAGCTCTAAAATTTTGCAAACATGCATCTAAGAGATAACAATGCATGATTCAAATTAAATTTTTTTTTTTTTTAATAGATTAATAAATAACAGTAACGACTTTGTATGAGTTGCAAAACTGAAAATCGATATTTCACTCACTTCACGGCTACTTAGAGCTCTGCAATTTTGCAAACATGCATCTGAGAGATAACAATGCATGATTCAACTTAAAATCAAATAAATTGATCGATTAAAAAAAAACGACTCTGTGAGATGCAAAACGAAAAATAGATATTTCACCCACTTCCCGACTACTTAGAGCTCTGAAATTTTGCAAACTACATCTACGAGATAACAATGCATGATTTAACTTAAAAAAAAGAAACTAAATAAATTAATAAACAACAGTAACGACTTTCTGTGAGATGTAAAACTGAATATCGATATTTCACTCACTTCACGACTACTTAGAGCTCTGAAATTTTGCAAACATGCGTCTAAGAGGTGAGAATGTATGATTCAACTTAAAATCAAATAAATTAATTAATTAAAAAAAATAACTCACTTTCTGTGAGTTGCAAAACGAAAAATAGATATTTCACCCACTTCCCGATTACTTAGAGCTCTGAAATTTTGCAAACATGCATCTAAGAGGTGACAATACTCCTCATTACTTTAATTCATTTATCGACAATTACTCAGACGATTTATTTGAAACTTAGCATAATCAATCGCTTGATCCTAAATCTTAATGATATAATATTTTCACAATTTACAGCGATTTAGTTCCATTCGTTTTGCAACCTTTAACGTCTGCAAGAATTGTTTTCCCATATAAGCGACCGTGTTAAATTCATATATTTATAACTACTAAATTATTCAGTGAAAAATTCAAAAATAATTCATGTATTATAATTCTATCAAGAACTATAATTCCTCAAATTTTCAAGAATGCTGGCGATTTTTTAATATACAGCTAGTAACACCTTGAAGATCGAGATCTTTAACGTTGGGAGGATTGAAAGAAGCGTTTCGCCTTATAAACCGTATTCACGAATATCAGATAAAAGCTTTTCAAAATATAATACATTTGACAAAGTTTCTATTTACCTTTTAGTTTTAGTCAGAAATTAAAGTGGCAATTACTTTTTTTTATAACGATTTTGCACTCGGGCACTTTTGAAAGTTGATACAGTCGTTTTTGTGCCTGTTGCGTGGGAGGCCTAAAAAGAAAGTCTTGTTGACATTAAATTCAAATTCATTAATTAAATTCAAATACATTTGTGTATTTTATCTGTGAAAGTCGATTTTTTAAATGATTTCGATATTCAAATTATGGAATTGAAGAATGAATGAAAAATAGCATATGTAATAATATATTTCTTTAATGACTTCGATATTCAGATAATCGAATTAAAGAATGAATGAAAAATAGCCAAACTGAGAACTCCTGCTAAAACTATTTTCAATTTCGCAATCGGCTTTTTTTTTACTTTTTTTTTTTCTTCGACTACTTACGGACGAGAAATGTTCACTGACGTATAGTCGTGATACGATATCCGAAGAGGGGTTCGTGTATACCCTTCGATGCTCGTGTTTTCTCAAAGGCTCAAAAGCGTCGACGTTGCTCTTTCGCACTTTCCAAGCTTTGTTTCAGCAGAGAAAGCCAAAGGAGACTGGATCAATCAATCCCTCCAGGAGATATAAAAAAAAATACGGAGGGTGAAACTTTGTTATTTTTACAATGTAAAGTTTATTTTTTTAAAAATATTTTACGATCGTACATTTTTTATTTCGAGACACGTCCTGCTCTATACGGGGAAGGTGGGGCACAGTGTGTCAATTTTTTTCTATCGAATTTTTACTCTTACCAAAGTAGTCTGATTAGAAGAAAAAAAAAAAAGGTCATAATCGATTTTATAGATCTTTGGGCGTACAATAAAGCTACCCATATTTTTTTTGCAAAAAGATTAAAAATCCTAAAATAATGGGTTCGAAAAAAAATTGCGGATTGGCTCGTCGTGCCCCACGGGTGGGGTACGAACCAGCCGAAATATAAATCACGGACCAACACGAAAAAATTTCGGAATTTACAAGCTACAAAACTCCGAGAAATCGCATGTGGCTCACTGTGCCCCGCGACACATTGTGCCCCACTCACCCTCTATTTGCACAACCAGAGTCGAATTCGCCGAGATGTGAAATTTTATGGTTAATTTGTTGCGTTAATTAAGTTCCTTTTTTGCTTATCGCTACTCCAATCCCCCTCACTTTTTGTATTCGCTTAATTCTGTGCGAACGTGTACCAAGTTTATCCGTCCTTCTTCCCCGTACATTTGGCTCCCTCTAATCGCGAGTCAGTCGAGCCGAACTTTAGAAATCGTTCGAGCGATGCGTCGTGACTGATCAATTTATACCCCCCCCCCCCCCCCGCCCCCCCCACGACTGAACTTTCCCCTGCGAAATTGTACAACCGGAAATACCAACGTATACAACTGGGTATACTTTTTGCACCCCCTCTTCCTTTTTTTTCTTCTTCTTCTTCTTCGATGGAAAGTGAACCTCTATTTTCCCTCGTAACTATTTGGATACTCGTGTTTACATATATATTCGTATAAAATAAGTGTTTATAACTTTTTATCGATGACAAATTTTAACGTAGTACACTCAATTTATCGTAGAATGAACTATTATTCACTCAATTATTCAACACACACACACACACACTTTTTTTTTTGCATAACGAATGATTTGTTTTCTTTTTGCGCGTGATGGGACGCAGCCGAGAGTCTGGATGACACAACTCACACCGAGAGCACGCAATCGTAGAAAATGCCAAAAGAACGACCAGTGGTTCGTATCATATTTTACAACAACAAAAAAAAAAAGACAGGACAATTGCTTTTTGTTTTTATTATGAATGGTACACTGCTTGTTTCCATATTCAATTTGGAAAGTACAAAATACAGGGTGGATCAATAACTATTAGCACCTTGGATATCTTCGAAACTACAAGGTTCACGGAAATATTTGCCGAAACGAAATTGCACAGTACGAAAGGGGCCATCCGATAGCGATAATAGTTTTTTTTTGCAGGTGGAGGTACTTCGGACATTTGAAGGTCAACTCCATTTTTTTAAATGGATCGGTATGTTTTTTTTTTCTGTATCATGAAAGAGGAGCTTAAAACGAGTTCAACGACCTATAACGTAAGGTCATTGAAGGTCATAGAAAGTACAGAAAGGCAATAATACTTGCAGTTTCGGTAGTAAATAAAATTACTACGTTTATAGTACACGGAGAGAATTGAATGTTAAAAATTACCGTGCAGTAACGGTAACCAGATGACAACCCTGAAACTTCGCTTATTATTACTGAGTAAAACACAGATTTTTACGAAAATAAAATAAAATTTCTTCTTCAGATAGAAAATTTTACCAGATTTTCTAGTAAATTTTCATGTGTAACAAAATACGAAAAACTTAAATTTAAAAAATATATAATATCAGCAAAATTTTAATGTGCATTTTATTATTTTATGCCTTTCAAAAATGTCTATAAAAAACGTATCGTCTCTATAACAGTTATTTTAAGATTTATTATAAAATTTAATGAGTGTTATTGGAAAATGTATTGTGCTCTCGGTAAAAATTATCGTGCGCGCTACCCTTCTTGTATAGTAAAATTTTAGCTACGTATTTGAAATTTTCTGTAACGTGAGTTAAAAAAAAACTTGTCGCATACGAATTATTATGCTTTTCTCACCTGTCACCACATTGAAATATATCACGGTAATTTTTACCGTGAAATTCACGACGAAAATTACTTTTTAATTCTCTCCGTGTAAGTGTTCAAAATGACGACCATCAGTATCAATGCAACATTGGATTCTTTTTTCGTTTGATTGACTTGCAAGTTTTACAAAGTCAGAATTTTATTGATGCACAGGCTGTAATAATTCTTTGTTGCACGTCGTCGAGTGTAGTTGTTACTTCTTTGTACACTTTATCTTTCAATGTTCGTCATTCGTCGTCGTCATTCTGAACACTTACTATAAAACGTAGTAATTTTATTTACTACCGAAACTGTAAGTATTATCGCCTTTCTGTACTTTCTATGACCTTCAATGACCTTACGTTATAGGTCGTTGAACTCGTTTTAAGCTCCTCTTTCACGATACAGGAAAAAAAACATACCGATCCATTAGAAAAAAATGGAGTTGACCTTCAAATGTCCGTAGTACCTCCACCTGCAAAAAAAACTATTATCCCTATCGGATGGCCCCTTTCGTACTGTGCAATTTTATTTCAGCAAATATATCTGTGAACCTTATAGTTTCGAAGATATCCAAAGTGCTGATAGTTATCGATCCGCCCGGTGTACAATATCCTTCTTCGCTCTAAACTGTTGTTTTTAGTGACAAGACGTTTTTCAGGATTTTCTACATCAACATTATTTATCGTTACTTTTGTAATATGTTTTAATTATTATTTGGTAAACGTTAAAAAAAAATAACGTATTTTGTAGCCATTGGCTATTGCGAGGATCATGTGAAAAGTTTCCGGCCTTATCAACAAAAATATTTAGAAAGAAATTTCTTTCGCCGCCTGATATATGTAAGGCGTAAAAAATTGCAAGTCATTCCGATTATTGCTTTGTCTATAGCACCCGTCCAAAGTTTCCAGCTGACGTTGTTTGCCAACGATTTTTTTTTTGGGTTAGCCGTGGCGTAATTCCTATCGATTACCTTGCTAAGGGTGAAACAATCAATGGAGAGTATTGCTGGATAGTTGCATTGCTGGATGAATTGAAAGCCACAATTAAGAAAAAAAAAACGTCTGCATTTGGCTAAGAAAAAAGTCCTGTTTTACGAGGATAATGCTCGTGTTCACACACGCATAGTCGCGATGTCAAAATTGAACGAATTGAAGTTTAAGGGAAGAAAACCCTTCAGACACCCGAAAATGAGCAATTTTTTGTGATTTTTTTTTGAGGTTGATGTAATAATCGCATCATTTTTCAATTTTAATGTGATTTTATTATAGGTTTAAAGAGCTCAAAAACATTTTTTTTTTTTACAAAAGTAAATGGCGACGTCATAGCCTTTTCCCCCAGGCGTCTTTCCTGTGCCATCAAAAAATGCTTAATTTTTCACATTTTTACTGTTCATCTGAAACAGAAAACAAAAATATTTTTCGACTACTGACACATGTAGGGGAAGGATAAATCTATAAAATTATAAAAAAGTATAAAATTGAAAATTACGCAGGCTTTTTAACCAAAAGTTCAAATTTTCGACCATTTTTTCGACAGTTTTTACCCCAAAAAAAATTATTGATGAAAATAAATATTAAATAAACTACGAATGGAAAAACACAAGCCACTGAGCTCATCATGAATAATAAAACGATCGATTAGGACCCGAGCCGCTACAAAAAGTTACCTTATATTTTACGTATTTTTCGGCGAGCGAAATAGTTTTTTTTCCAAGCCTCAAATCAATTTTTAATTTTCAATAATTCTTTGTGAGCTGCTATCGACTTCGTTTTAGGCCTGACGAAACCAAATATAAATCGCGGTCCAACAGAAAAAAAAAAAAAAAAAAATCGGAATTTACGAGCTACAAACCTTCGAGAAATCGCATCTCTGGCTCACAGTGCCCCGTGATACATTGTACCTCACTCTCCCCTACGTAGTCCCTCTATCGATGTTGAGCTGCAACATTAAACCTTGAGCACTTCATCGTCAGCTTCGCAAAGCTGGCGAATCGTTACTTAACTCCGTAATAGCTCTTTCGTAGTTTTAACTTTTGGAAAAAAAAAAAAAAAAAAAACAAGAAACTACAACCAACCTCCTGATCGCTTTTGCAATTACCGGAAAATTAGCAGCTTCACGTCCTTCACGTCCGCCTCTTTATTGAGCGCTGCCCTTGCTGGATGTATCGTAAAAATGCGGTGGATAAAGTCAGCCAAAAATAACGTGTAATCCTTAGTCCTCGAAAGAGAAAAAAAAAAAATTCTCCACATTGATATGCAATAACAGTACTTTCCAAGGCAAGCTTTTCGATCGACAAGCTTCATTTCATTCAATCATTTGGATAAATTTGTGAAACTCATTTTTAAAATAATCCCGCGAGAGATATAAAAAAATTGAAGCCAAAGTCCTCATTTTTCGAAATCTCAAAACGTTTGATTTTCTGCTTTTAGTTTGTTCTTCAGTATTGCCGATATCATCGATTTTCTGAAGAGTCGAAAATGTATTTGATATCATGAAAATCATCAGATGGCATACAAGTACATTTGATCTTTTGAAAAAGGAATTTTTATCGATTGAAATATTAGGTGTATGACTGAATTTTTACAGATTTTTCAGTAAATTTATTTATATAAAAAAAAAATAGAGAACAACGAACTTAATCTTGGAAATATTGTCCATCGTTTTCTATGACCTTGCGTCATCTCTCAGGTAACATACGCGTCGCGAAAGAAACTTGCAGGCTTCGAGGCGATAAAGTCATCGACGAATTTACGCACATCGTCCAGCGTTTTGAACTGTTTATCCACTAAGGCGTGCTGCATTGACCGGAACAAATGGTAGTCGGATGGGGCCAAGTCTGGTGAATATGCCGCGTGCGGGAGAACTTCCCATCCCAAGTTCAAGAGGGTCTTCTGAGTCGCGCGAGCAACGCGAGGTCGTGCGTTGTCATGCAGCAGTATGACTTGCCTGCTTACTTGCCCAGTAAATAGCCTTTTCTGATCAAGTTCTTCGCTCAGTTTGTTCAATTGTCGGCTGTAGCGTTCCGCAGTCACCGTCTGACCAGTTTCCAGGATTTCGTAATAAAGCACACCCTTCATATCCTGTCCAGGGCACGGCTGGTCACTAAGATCGAAATCATCACTTCTAAAACGTTTGTACCAATAATTACACGTTTCATAAGACACAACGTCGTCACCAAGAACACTACAAATTGATTGCCGTGCTTTAGAAGCATTTTTTCCTTGTTGGAATTCGTATAAAATGCAGTGCCGAATGTGCTGTTTATCAGTTGCCATCGTAAACTCTGCTATTCTGAGAGGTTATGTAACTCACGTAGACTTGTCGTTCGGTGTTCTGAAACCTTGCGTCCGATCCTTTCAAAATCACAAAAGACCGCGAAAATATTTCTATCTTAAATATTATTTTTAAGCTCGAAGAAAAAATCTGTAAAAATTAAGTCATACACCTAATATAAGTTAACGTGAATACATTTTTAGGGTTCCGTGTCCAAAGGGCAAAACGGAGCCCTGTTGCTGTCGCTCTGCTGTCTGCCCGTCTGTCCGTTCGTATGTCACGGAGCCTTGGAAAGGGAATGAGTTGCAGACCTGAAATTTTCATATTTTATGTAAAATGTTGAGCCAAAAACGAAATTCAATTAAATTATTTTTCATGGGGTGTCCCATACGTGAAAAAGGAAGAGAGAAAAAAAAAATTCTTACCCTGGCATGTGGGGTATCATTGTTTAAAGCTCATTGAGTAGACTACGAATATATTTTTTATTCTTTTTTATCTTCAAAAATAAAGAAATGGCGGGCCATCAAAGTTGTTAGTTTTAGACCATTTTTGTTACAGGGTCTATCTCAAAAACTAAACTAGTTAGGAATTTGTAATTTCTGTTTATTATGTATGATATACTGTATTTAAAAAATAAATACTGATAACGCCGATTCATAATGTAGTATGAATAATAATTTATTGTATACATAATACAATAAATTTATAATGACAATATATAAAACTATTGTTATTTAAATATTTACAATACCAAATTACTTGTTTTTGGGATTGCTGCCAGCCAAAAAACGAGATATTGACGTCACGGAAGAAACGAGATTGCAAATTTAAAAAAGACTGTAGATCGTATATTTCATTTATTTTTCTTCGGCTTCTCTTTTTCTCCGAAAAATGTGAATATTTTCATATTTTCATAATTCAGCTTACAGCACGAGTATACAAAGCTTTCTTTAGCTATCATCATCCCATATGGTTTGACTTTAGTACTACCTAAGAACTAAGACAAAAAAAAAGCATTACCTAATTAAATATCAAGTTTAAAAAAAAAAGTTAAATGGTCCTATGTACGGAACCCTAATAGAGCGAGGCTCGACTCGTACTTGGTTGATTTTTTTTTTCCTTGATTATTTAGTAAACGCAAAAGTGGCGATATTGCCATTTCAGTGCGCCGAAAGTGACTTCATTCTTTCCCACATTCTCTTCGCTCGAACGGTAGAATTGGCCGGTGTAATTGTAGGATACGCGCTGTGATAGCAGATTTTTTTTTTTTTTTTTTTTCCGTTGAGTAATCATTTCTACGCTGCCAGATTGTTCAAACGGAATTTGCAGATTTATGTTTCTCTGTCTCGTGCTCCGTTCCTCTCCACCCCCGCCACTACCATGTCCGTACTGTACACCCCTCTTCTCGTTCCTCTCACGATTGCCGCAGCCCTTTGACCTTTTTGAGCATGAGAGGATAACGCGCTCGTGCTACAAAAAACGAGAGCAAAAAAAAAATTAGTTAAAAAAAAAGAATCCAGGATTGCGTTTGTTGGTCGTAGAAACCGACAACTATGGAAAAAGGGGAGGGGGATGAGAACAGGGAGAGAAGGAGAGAGAGAGAGAGAGGGAGGGAGAGAGAGAGAGAGAAAAAGGGAGAGAGAGAGAGAAAGAGAGAGAGAGAGAGAGAGAGAGAGAGAGAGAGAGAGAGGAAGGGAGCGAAGGAGGGGTGTTGGAAGCTTCTACCCTTGTCACTTGCAACCCTGACACGTTCTATCGATCAAAGTCTCTTATCCGCTGAGGCCAAGCTATGTAGAGTTCGCGAAATTTGGCGATGCATCTCAGTCTAGTAAGAAAGAAGAGAAACTTTTTTGTTTTGCTTTTCCTCTTTCGCAACTCTTTCGATAAGGAAACTTTAGTCGCGTCTTTGATTTCGATTTATTTTTCTCTTTCGTCACACTATCGTGTCGTCCTGGGCATACAGCCAATTCGAAGTGCAAAAAAATATACACCTCTCATCTGTATGGGGACGGTGGGGCACAGTGTGTCACTTTTTTTTTTATCGAATTTTTACTCTTACCAAAGTAGTCTGATTAGAAAAAAAAGGTCATAACTGATTTTATAGACTTTTGGGCGTATAATAAAGCTACCATATTTTTTTGCAAAAAGATTAAAGATCAGAAAATAATCCTAAAGCAACACAAAAAATTTCGAATTTTTTAAGCTACAAAAGTGCGAGAAATCGCATGTGGTTGACAGTTGTCCGTGACAGATTATATCTGTTTTTACTACTGAAATTACACCACAAACGTTGGCTGAAGTTAGACGGTCTTTTCATCAGCGAATTAACAAGTGCTTACAAGTCGAGGGTCATCACTTCGAGCATCTTCTGTAGGTAGACCCAAACCAAGGTTAGTGGATCCTTTGAAAGTGATTATTCCGATATTTTTCGATTTTTCGACTATTTTCATACTTTGCGTGACTAGAATGACCTTGTGTCGCAGGTCGCTGAATTCGTCTTGAAATCGGTAATAATGTCATTGAAAAAATAAATACATGGTTCCATTTTAAAAAGTGGAGTTGACCTTGACGTAGCTTCAGCGCCTCCACCGATAAAAAAATAGGGTCGTCCAGTATGACGGCCTTCTCGAACACTGAAACTTTTGTCCGAAACATTTTTGGATATGATCAATAGTTTGAGTGCTATTGCTCTGTAACACTTTATGTGCCTCACCCTGTATATAAAAATAAATAAATTTAAATATAAATACCCGAATTTTAAATATAAAATAATCGAAATACTTTTCGATTATTTGATATAACATTTAAAGGACGTTATTAATACGCTCGTGTGAAAATAATAATAATCTTCAATGCAAGACTCGAAATTAATTGCACCAATCGTGTCGCTTTCGAACGAAATATTGGTGCGTAGAAGTTGGCGTTCTGCTCAAGAACAATAGAATTCTCCTCCTGATTCTCCCTAAAGATAATTCTGAAGTTTGCACCCTCGAGCAGTCCACCGATTTCAGTGAAACAGTAACAAAAAGATTCCTCTAATGCAAAACGATCAGAAATTCTCTATGGGTGCATTGAAATTAAAAAAAAAAGTTAAGGGACGGAACCAACCCTTAATTTCTCTTTCTCTCATCCGTATATAAAAAGGGCGCATTAAACTGAATTTAATTGTTGCACTTTTGCCGGATAGCAATAAATTATGGTGAGTTATCACTGCAAAAACAAACTCAAAAAAAAACCCAAACAAAGAATGGATTTAAGACGTTTTTTTTTCGGTGTTTGTGTGAAAATTTGGAGAAAGTCGAAGCCACAAACGCTTCACATACTTCGTAAATATAAATATGGGATTATGGAATGGGATTATGGAATTTTTATTGAAGACATAACTCGTAACGGCAATTTTTTAAGAACGTTATACGGAATATCTTTATACGCAGCATCGTTTTTCCTCCTGGTGCGCCTATTCTCCTCTCATTTTTCAGCAAATTGCTCTGGATCGTGAATTTATTTCAGCGACGTCCTCGAGTCACGCCCTCCCCCCTCGCCGCCCCCAGCACCACCCTTCATGGTTAAAATATGGCTTTTCTGCATGTGTCAATTTCCAATTTGTCATTCACAAGAGGTGTTCCACTTGTATATGCATATATTTATACGTGAGGGTATGTGTGTCGGAACCGAAGAGAGAGAGAGGGAGAGAGAGAGAGAGAGAGAGAGAGAGAGAGAGAGAGAGAGAGAGAGAGAGAGAGAGAGAGAAAGAGAGAACTTCGGAATACGGGACTCATCCGGGACAGAATAATCTACGGGACCTAGACTCAAATAGAAATAAGGCTGTGAGGGTTCGTGACGTACAAAGACCCCTGTGCGGAAATTGAGTTCGGGCTTTGATCGGACTCATCTTAATTTGTCCCTAACGTTTATTACGGGGTTACGTGGGTTTCGAAGCCAAAAAAAGCATAGTTTTTCGATTTTTTTGTTAACACAATGTTAAGCACATAAAAGAGCAACATGTCAACAAGGTATAAAAAAATTTCATCCAAAAATTTGGGAAATTCAGCCGGTGGGCCCTGGTTTCCGAAGGACAACACAACACCCTTCCTATTAGCCAATTCTGGCCGCTTCTGGTCGATCGCCTGCTTCAATCTGGTCAGCTGTTGACAGTAGAGGTCCGAATTGAGTGTTTGGCCCGATGGGAACAGCTCATAGTGGATGATTCCCTTCCAATCCCACCAAACACACAGTAAAACCTTCTTGGCCGTTGATCCGGGCTTGGCGATCGTTTGGGCCGGCTCACCGCGATTGGACCACGATCTTTTTCGGCTGTTGTTCTCGTATGTGATCCATTTTTCATCGCCAGTCACCATCCCCTTCAAAAATGGGTCGATTTCGTTACGTTTCAGCAAAGAATTGCAGTCATCAATTCGGTCCAAAAGGTTCTTTTGCGTCAATTCGTGTGGCAGCCATAAATCGAGCTTCTTCTTGAGACCAGCCTTACGTAAATGGTTCCAAACGGTTTTCTAGCTAATCTTCAGTTCCTGGTTAATGGACTAAGTGCTCACATGCCGGTCCGACTCGACGATTTCCATGATTTTATCGACATTTTCGACGATTGGCCTACCAGAGCGTGCCTCATCTTCGACGTCCATATTACCAGAACGGAATCGTTGGAACCACCGCTTTGCTGTTGCATTCGATACTGTATTGGCTCCATAAACAGCACTAATTTTTTTGGTCGCCTGCTCCGCCTTTTCACCTTGGTCGTAGTGGCACTGAACAATGTATCGAATTTTCTCTTTTTTTACCTCCATCTTGGAACGCTGTAACACACAACTGGCTTTACCAAACACAAAACTGTCAACGACTTTGACCCCCTAATGTTTTTTACGCGGCTTGAGATGCTCCACAAGATGGTTAAAAAAAAATGTACCATTTCATTTAAAAAAGTGGAGGTGACCTTCACTGTGCGTCAGCGCCTCCACCGAAATAAAAAAAAAAAAATTGGTCGCATTTGATGGCCCCCTTCACACCGTACAACTTTTGTCTGGAACATTTTTTTTGTGACGTCGATAATTACCCAGTTATTTCGGGTGGCAGAGATAAGAGGGACACCCTGTACAATTGAAAAAACTTTAGTGTTCTCATCATAACTCAAACATTATAGAAGCTGTTGATCCGGCCGTTGACGTTCCAGAAATGAAGGCGTCATCGGAAAAATGCTTTACAGTCGCCATGCACGTACATAGAGTTTAAATCGTGCAAAATTCTCATAGTCGACGCACCAGAGCAGTGCCGGATAACCGAGTTGTATGATATTTATCGTTCGCTCAGTGAAAATCGTATTGATGCCACATCGCCAGAGAACGTGAGTTCTGATCGAACGTTGTGAAGTATTCTGAGTGTAGGTAAATATAAAACGTTTCGTCAAGTATACATGCAAATATTGTGTACGACGGATCGAGTTCCCAGACAGCTTACGCAACGAGAAACCAAGGATCAAATGCAAGCCTTCCGGCTTTTGTTATTTATCGATAAAAAAGCAACCAACCGATCGGTAAAAATCAATAAGAATGATGATAAATCATTCTTTCGAATGTTCCATTTTTCCTTGAATTATTATTATTGTTATTATTATTTAAGGGGCCAGTCCACTTTGGAGCCACGAAAAAAGGCTATTTTCGCGATTTTTTTTTGAGGATTTTATAAAAGATATGAATATAAAAGTTATTGGGCTTGATAAATAAAGTCTTGAAATACATTAAAAAAAAATTTAATTCATTTTTATTCATTTTTAAGTACAAAAACTATAGTTTAACGTAACGCCTCAAAAATAGGTGGGCTAGGTAGCTCCATCACAACTCGGCAACGGCTTGTCTGAAACAAAAAAATCAAAGTCCATTAGATTCAGTATGACACCAGCTACAAAATGACCCTCGGATATAAAGTTTTATCAAAAAATAAAAAAATGGCAGATGAAAAACGAAAAAAGTAAAAAAAACGCGTTTTTTCGCAGTTTTTCGCAAAAAAAAGAGTAAAAATCAAAATTTTAAAACCATCGAGGGTCATCTTGTTGCGAATCATGTTTACAGTATGTGGTTCAAATTTCAAGAGAATCGGTTTATTAGTTTTAGAGATACGATGGAGCTAGATTTTGAAAACGTTGTTTCCAGAAAAAAGCGTTTGAAGTTTTTTACTATGAAAAACTCTTACCTAAACTCATCCGTACGAAGTGAAAACACTGCAAATCCAAGTATGTTATTTTAACACAGGTAGAAGTGTCATTACATTCTGCTCTCTTTTTATACATTTCCAAGTATGTCATTTTGGGATTCGCTTCGTGCGTTTTGTATTACACACTTAAATGTATGATAAATATTCGGAAGTGGGGCTCCTGCTAGAATCAGGTTAATTTTTATTCTTATTTTTTTTTTTATGATCATACAAGATGATACGAAGTAATATTATGACGGTGCACGACATTATTTTTTCCATAAAAATTTATTTTTGTTCTGATTCAAGATTGATCAATATTTGTTTGAAATCACCGTTCTTAAAGCGTCCAAACCATTCCCTATATGATTTATCAGTTGGAGCATCATCACCATAAAACTTCAACAAGCATTCGATGTGCTTCAGCTGCACTTTTCTTCCAATTAAAGCAGAAAAGTAAAACTTCCCGCAAATGCTGCCTTAGTTAACACAAAATTTGACATATTCAACACAGTAAAAAACAAGGTTTTTAATGGAACTCAAAGCGATATAAACTGAGTGTTATTGACAGATGTCTAACCTCTCTGAAAGCACCGAAATTAGCTGTCACTATGAAACCTTCATAACAGCCAGAGCCATCTCTTGAAAACGGACCGAATTAATTTCTACTCCCAATACGTACGCGCCTCGTGTGTTTGCAATGATAACAATGTCTAGCCCGAAGCGAGATTGTTCTCCTGTGCTAACTCCCCTCGTATCTTGGCTCTTACAAAGATGTTTCGTAATAGAAACGGTGAATAGACGTGTACAGATGTAGACTTGTGTACTTTGACGATTGATTCGGAATACGGCAATTTCCGGTAGCGTTTTGAATCATTGTCACCACATTATTTCCTCCTTCCATTTTTTATCAGTGATCACATTTTTGGAAGAATCTCGTCCTCGTTAGAGTCAGTCGTGTTGTCCATTTTTAAATAACATCGCTTGAAAATATCATCATGATAATTTCCATCTGATCAAAGCTGACCAAGATATACAGACGCGTCCAGCGCAATGTAAAGAAAATTCGACATCTCATTTGCCGTGCTCCTGATGTACCTTCATCCAGAGATTTTCAGATTCGAAGCTTTGCCACACAGGCCTTACAGATAATTGAATAGAGACGAGATGGAAGTAGAAGAATCTCGTCGTTCGCGAAGGAAAGATGTCTACTTCAATCGGCAACGTCGGATTGGATTTTTCAATCAAAGTATTGAAGTAAAGGTAGAGAGCCATATAGCCTTAGCCTAGTTTGATAGGTCCTCATCCTTGTATTGCTCCCCCACCCCCCACCACCACGAGAGACTCTATTCCCCCGTGGCTTTCGCCCACGGGGACACGCTTATTCAATTCATTATACTCCCAAAGGGATACATTGGATCTTCTTCTTGTCTCGAAACTTCGTTTCTATTGTACTTACCGGTTAGTTCTCGCGTGACGCAATCATATGTTAATTATCTTTGAGGTGCCTTACGCCATGAGATTTGAATATACGTACATACGCGTTACACGTGTATGGAGATTACACATACATGGCACACAAGGACAGGTAGAGAGCCCTGAGTACTTTGCGTTATGAGAACATGTATGTACGTAGCCTATCTCGAGGCTGCACTATCTCAGCTTGTAACTGCTTCAATCAATTAGCGTTTGCTTGCTTATGCTCGCGATTCGTGCATCTTAAGGGGAGAAAACCCTTCAGACGCCCGAAAATGAGCCATTTTTTGGTGAATTTTTTTTGAGAGTGATGAAATGATCGCATCATTTTTAAATTTTAATGTAATTTTATTATAGGTTTGAAGAGCTCAAAAACATTTTTTTTTATAAAAGTAAATGGCGACGTTATAGCCTTTTCCCCCAGGCGTCTTTCCTGTGCCATCAAAAAATGCTCCATTTTTCACATTTTTACTGTTCATCTGAAACAAGAAACAAAAATATTTTTCGATTACTGACACATGTAGGGGAAGGATAAACCTATAAAATTATTAAAAAAGTATAAAATAGAATATTACGCAGGCTTTTTAACAAAAAGTTCAAATTTTCGACCATTTTTTCGACACTTTTTACGCCAAAAAAAATATTTATCTACGGTATATCCTTCAAACTTTAGGTTTATCCTTTCGATAATATTATAGACAGAAACCTCTCAAAATTTCAGCGAGATCGATGTAAAACTTTTTGAGCTACAGTGTGAGCAGTTTTTGAAAATGTAGTTTCGAGATAATCGTGTTTAAACATAAAAAAAAGTTGAGCGCCCCAAGCTTTCTTTTATAGTCGCATATTGTTAAAACTCATTAAAAAAATTATTTTATACGTTTTAGTACATTAAATAAAAGCTTGTTTATTTTTTAGATATAAATTTTAAGACTTTGGAAGCTCACGAGTCATTTTCTTGAAACTAATTTTATCAAATAACGATTTATTTCTAACAAATATACATTGCAGAAAACAAGAAAAGTTATTTCCTGCTATTACAAGTACGAAAAAAAAAGTTATGACGATTTAAAGTCGAAATTTCGGATAATTAAAAAAAAACAAAAAAAAATCATATCTCAATTACCACGACACTTAGGTTGTAGGATCTAAGGGTGACAAAATTAGCAAATGACACCCCTGAATCCCGCTAAAAAAAATTGTCGTTCCATGCGCCCTGTATATAGATATATTGATGAACATAGCCAACGATTGAACTTTAACAGCCATCGAATCCTCCAGAGCTTGAATTGATATTTATACGTCTAGACCGATTTAGTTTTCTTGCTCATTGATCGTCCAATTTGAGCTTCCTGTCCTTTACTCGAGTGGGACACGCGAGATGTCTCCATATACGATTAAGCATCAGAACAGCAGGGATTAGAGCTACGAGTAACGTTAACATCAATTTGCCCAAAACCCTTTCCCCTTCCAGTTTCACGATGCACGTATACGTGTTTATCACTCTCCATTCAGCTCACCGTTAATTTTGCTTGTCATAGTGTAGTGTTTCGTCCAGATCGAAACGAGTTTGATTACCGCTCGTTATTATGGACAACCTATCGCAAATGAAGTAAATACAGTATTTCGGCAAAGGTCCGTCTGGTAACGTCGAAGCAATTTGCTTGCCCAAATAGAAATCTTCGGGCAGACTCGATCTGTACAAGCGAAAATTGACAACATTGATTTTTTTTTTTTGGCGGCAGGATTTGGAGGATTTTTTTTTTTATGAGGGTTGAATATTTTTCTATCGGCCTTGAATATGGCTGAGGTCTGTAGGAATCAGAGCCAATATTGGTGTGGAAAATTTGAGAGTAAGCTCGCCACGAATAAAAGATGTCATCAAAATTGGAACTTCGATCAATGTGGCTGTTGGTCGCTTCCGTGGGAATAGATTGAGTATTAGCATCAAAATGTGGATTTATATTATCTAGGGTTTTTTTTTTTCATCAGCGTGGGAACGTCTATTAGCTACGTGAGCTCCAAATCGTGAGGAGGGGGGGGGGGGGGGGTCAATTTAAAGGAAAAACATCTCACGTAATTAATGGACGTCTCCCATAGGGAAGACAAGTAAGATGAGAAAAATTGATAAGGCACTATCAGAGAATCTTACACCAATTGGGTTGTTGAAGGCATCAATTTAAACCTCTATTCTTTTGTACTTCAATACCTATAATACTTGACGATCGCTCTGAGTATAATCATTGGATATAACGAGGCAAAATGAAGAATAAAAATCGTGCAAGCTGAGAGGAGTTACAGGATAGTTTGCTCGCTCGTTTCTCTTGCCAAATGGGGAACCGTAGAGGGTTTGTTAGAGGGTGTGAGGAAGAAATGTTAACTAATCGCCCAATAGTACGCCAGGGATATCGCTGGATTGTTTGTGATGAAACGAAACCAAAGAAGGAAGCGGATATCAGGTCAAGATATGTAAGGGCCTGCAAATTACCAAAATTATTTTCAAAAAAGTCGTTTTGTATTAAAAAAAAAGCTTTTTCAAGCTTTTATTTAATTTCACTTGTGAGATGCAAAACTGAAAATCGATATATCACCCTCTTCGCGACTATTTAGAGAGCTGAAGTTTTGCAAACATGCATTTAAGAGGTGACAATGCATGATTCAACTAAAAAAAAATAATAAAAAAGAAATAAAAATAAAAACAACGACTTTCTGTGAGATGCAAAATGGAAAATCGATATTTCACCCACTTCCCGACTACTTAGAGCTCTGAAATTTTGCAAAAATGCATCTAAGAGGTGACAATGCATGATTCAACTTAAAAAAAAATAATAAATAAATAACTAAAAATAAAAACAACGACTTTCTGTGAGATGCAAAATGGAAAATCGATATTTTACCCAATTCCCGACTACTTGGAGCTCTGAAATTTTGCAAACATGCATCTAAGAAGTGATGCACTGCATGATTCGATTTAAAAAAATTAAAGACTAAAAAGTAGAAAATAATTTATATGTAAAAAAAAATAATTAAAAAAACAAGTTTTCATTTAATGTACTGAAAAGTAGAAAATATTTTTTTCCAAGTCACCTATATATGACTATAAATAAAAGTTTGGGACGCTCGAAATTTAGAAATATAATCTTTAATTAAACATTTAAAAAGTTGAGCACCCCAAGCTTTTATTTATAGTCACGTATAGGTGACTTGGTAAGAAAAAAATATTTTCTACTTTTGAGTGCACTAAATAAAAGCTTAAAAAAAAAATATCTTTCTACATATAAATTTTTATGATCGGTTTAGGTCACGATCCGAATACTTCTTATCATGATTATCGAAGGATTTAAAACAATTTGGGTCGTTTCGAATTTTTCGTCACGATCTCGTTTTCAGCAAATTGGAATGGAGTGTGGGACGTACTTAAAAAAAAAAAAACATGTTCGATAAAGAGGGGAAAAAAATACTACAATGCCCTAATTGCCACTTTAGTACGGAGACTAACCTAGTTTGCTGTGAGCGCCCATCCGACGGATTGAGGCTTCGTATGACACCCACCTAAATTACATTGTCAACATGCGTTCTTCAATTTTCGAGTATTTCGAATTTCCAATGGACTCGGGATTTAAATCCGAGCCCGATAATTGGAGGGAGGCACTAATGAAAAATCGTGTTTCGGTCTGACGGAGTCATATATTTTTCGAGCGAAATTCCCTCGGGTACGACCAATGACGAGGCACAAAATTAGGTACGTGCAAACATTCAATACTATTTTGGGCTTTAACGATTTCGGGTGAAACGACGATTTAATTAATATCGAAAGACTCCTGAATGACAAAACAAAATTGTTCATAAGCTCTTTCATCAAAAAGAGTGTATTAAGGAGGTTACCTACAATTCAAGATTGAAAAAAAAAAAATGTTATTCTCCAGACTATACTGGGTCTTTACGAATTTTTCGAAATTTTTTCACCACGAAACACCAGGGCTAATTTTTTTGGCTATTTAGCACCAAGATAAATAGTTTTTAACAACGGATTAACGTAAACTAAAGCTTCGTAAACATTTAGGATTTAAAAAAAATCCATCTTGCCCATCGAAAACCATATATATTCAATATTGAACCATGAAGATTGGATAAAAGAATGCGAATCTGTTTAATGTTTTAATCCTTTGATCCTTTTAAGCGAATAAAAGATCGCAACTCCACGATTAGAAATTTTGATCAGGCAGCCTGAACACTCAGGCCGCTATCATGCTGCGCTCTGGAATGCCGTAATGAGGCACGCCTGATGGGTGCCGGATGCCGACCGGAACGGTGAAACCGTAGTACGAGAGTAAGAAGGCTACCTTACTGCGGCCTGATCACCGTGCCTTTTTACTCCCGTAAATCAGGCAATACGGATAATGGCCCTACTAGGACTTGACCTAATAAGGCCCTATTGGGGCTTGCCTTACAAATGCCTCAGTATTCGATCAACGCACATAACCTCCTATATCCTACGTCGAAATTTTCATTCAGCAGCATATTATCTTTGAAGTTTTGACGTTTTTGAAAGGTGTTGTGGACTGTGACGAAAAAAAAAACGTTATGCAACTCGTATGCGTGTTACAAGATTCCGCTGTATTTCGAAATCTCAAAACACAGTACAAAATCTGTCATCGTCGTGTGAACAAGATATGTATAACCTAAAAATATATATGGACGTTTAATACGTTATTGATGCTTAAATTCCTGAAAAAAAATTGTTTTTCACCTAGTTCATGTCCGAAAAATACGAACTAATAATTAACGAGACCTTTGAATTGAACGAGCGTATATTTTCCTCTATTTTCCGTCAAAAGATTTTGAGCAAGCCGTGAGGAAAGTAATGGATAATGCCAAGGATTGGGAGGGAACCGGGCGGTTCGGAATAAAAATACTTCAACATAAAACACAAATGGAGCATTGTTCATAATAATATCTATACTATCTTTAATTAAGGGGCCAGTCCACTTTGGAGCCACGAAAAAAAGGCTATTTTCGCGATTTTTTTTCGAGGATTTTATAAAAGATATGAATATAAAAGTTGTTGGGCTTGATAAATAAAGTCTTGAAATACATTTTAAAAAAATTTTTAATTCATTTTTATTCATTTTTAAGTACAAAAACTATAGTTTAACGTAACGCCTCAAAAATAGGTGGGCTAGGTAGCTCCATCACAACTCGTCAGCGGCTTGTCTGAAACAAAAAAATCAAAGCCCATTAGATTCAGTATGACACCAGCTACAAAATGACCCTTGGATATAAAGTTTTATCAAAAAATAAAAAAATGGCAGATGAAAAACGAAAAAAAAATTTTAAAACGCGTTTTTTTCGCAGTTTTTCGCAAAAAAAAGAGTAAAAATCAAAATTTTAAAACCATCGAGGGTCATCTTGTTGCGAATCATGTTTACAATATGTGGTTGAAATTTCAAGAGAATCGGTTTATTACTTTTAGAGATACGATGGAGCTAGATTTTGAAAACGTTGTTTCGAGAAAAACGCTTTTGAAGTTTATACTATGAAAAACTCTTACCTAAACTCAATCGGCAATTCATGCACCGTACAAAATCCCTTCTGATTGCTCATCATCGTTGATTTCTTCAAGTCTTGCTTGCTTTCGTTTGGTTCTGGTCTCTTTTGAGCACTCAGAACTGCGGCGGTTTGCAGAGCGAACACGCTCAGGTAGACGAAACGAGGTCCTGAAGTTCAGGTAAAAAAGAAAATACTTAGAGAGCTCGGATTTTCATAAAATTTTGACACCATATCTCTGAATGTATGTACTTTCGAAAACAGTAAAAAAGAAAATCGATTTTTTGAAATTTTCAAAGTGGACTGGCCCCTTAATCTGATTATAACCTTTTTTTGTTACTTTCTGTAATATAAAAATTATATTGACAAATACATTCTAGGCCTTGTATAAATATATTGTAGAGTGTGTATGTGAATGATTTATGACTGACACTCGAGACTTCGAAAATTATTTCTCACAATTCCAGGCTTCAAGGATCAAAAAACAGTCGTTCTATAAAAAAAAAAAAAAAAAAAAACGCCAAGTCACTTCAACGTGATTAATCATTTTGGAGATACGTGGTCTAGTCTCTACGACGATAAGACGTGTTACGAGCCAACCCGCTTGATCACCATTGTTAGAATCGATTTAACGTTGGCATCGTCGACGATAATCGTTATCCATGCGTGTAGTACATCGGTTAGTTTGGTGCTAGAGATGAAAGAGGGGCTGATGGGACTTGTACTTGTGTGACCAACGTTGAACAAGTGGTACGCCGCTTGGTAGGGTTGCCATTGCGGAGGTACAACGACACGAACTGTGGAGGTCCACGCTGGTCCGATTAGGTTGCTATGCCAAACGCCCTTATCATCTCCACTCCCACCCCCACCTCATTCTCTTTCTCTCTCTCTCTCTCTCTCTCTCCCTCTCTCTCTCTCTCTCTCTCTCTCTCTATCTATCCGCTCTCCATTCTCTCTTCTCTCTCTCTCGTCCAGTCACTTCATCCTTTCATCGAGTGCGTATACGCGGTACAGAGACTCGGTTTGGTTTAATATCGTGGTCTATTGTGTAAACCGCGCTTTCAGTGGCCACTCGGTTGGGTTGTCCTTCTCCTATGGCCCTTTTCTTCTATTGCCCCATGTACCACTCGTATGTACATACTCGCGCACACAAACAAATATTCTCAAGTGCAACGTTGATAACGGCGCCACATAACGCACTTGTGGTCATCAATTCACCGAACGATCTTTCACGTTCCGATGAAAATTTACCAGAGCCGAAGGATAACCTCGATTCATTCGCGGGGATTGCCAATGTAGTAAAGTACATAAAAGTGGCCATAAAATATTTCACTTATCGCCTGCTCGTTCATTATTATTATTATTATCTTTAGAATGGAATCTCTGACCCTGAAGACCTCGACGCTAGTTTATGGCTACTGCCGTCGTGGGGATTGTGTCTCATTTGCAATACGCTTTGGCGGACAATCGATCCATACATTTGCGTTTCATCCTAGAAAGGATTAAATCCCTCGAGACACTGGATTTAGACAGGAAAGTACGAAATCACGAAATCTCAAGGTTTTCCAGGTCAGGCTCTTATTCATCTGCTAGCTATAATAGTACCTTCGTCTGTACATATAAAACAGTTTCGTGACTGACTGGCTGACACTCTGCTTTCGTCTCAATGAAATTCGGAGGATACGAGGTGTGTAAATTAAGTAATGAGACTGATTTTTTCAATTTTTTTATTGAAATAGAATGACGATTCGATATTGTCTCCCTCAATATAACTTCCTTGGGTAGCCACGAAGCACTGGAGACGGTTCTTCCAATCCTTATAGCAGTGCTGGAACTCAGATACTGGATTAGTCTTCAGATGTCCGGTTACAGCCGTTTGAATGTTTTCGAGTGTCCCAAAATGTTTGGGATTTTTATTACGGATATTTCGTAATAAAATTTTGGCTCCTGTGATCAGCGTATTATAGCAAGAACGTGTGACCGCGAACGGTTAATCCGACAGTCTCACATTAATTCCCGTTACACTGGGACAAGGCTCTGTCCATCCAACCGACGATGACATAGAAGACGCAAACTGACAAATCGGCGCAGAGTGCAACCATCGCTCTTCCGCTCTGTCGTTCCTATATGACCATTTATTCTACTGGTGTCCCTCTTCTTGGATATAAGTGCTCGTTGCACGATAAAGCTGCACACTTTCCTCAACACTTTATATACGAACGAATCTTCATCCTCATTATTTTAAGGAGTTACGATACCAAATTCGAAATGATGGTAGGCGATTGAAATTTATTTCACCGAGAGATTAATTTAGGATGCATTGACTGTCCAAAAATCAATCAGTTTTACAAAACCTCTAATAATAATATGTAAAAACGTGTGGATTATTTTTAGTGCCTAATCAGGCAAAAAGAAATTCAGCGGTCAAAAAGTATTAATTCTCGTTTCGATGCTAACTTCAACGCCATAAAAAAATATTGACATTTTTTAAAATGATGATAAAATAAGCAACGAAAAAAAGAGAATTCCTACAAGTGTTAGGATGGCTAAGTAGGTAGCGCGTTCAGCTCTAGAATTAGAAGACGTAGGTTCGAAACCGAGGCTAGACAAAAACTTTGATGAGGCAGAACACGTTTTAATCCAATTATCATATATGCAGCAATATAAGTAAAGCATATGGAAACGAAAAATACTACCAGAAATTTTTTAGTCACCTTTCGTTGCCTTTTTTATTTTTCATTTCAGGCACGGTAGCCGGATTAGGGCCGTAACCGGTAGCCGGATCAGGGCCGGATCAGGGCCGTAAACGGCGGCCGGATCAGGGTCGCAAACGGCAGCCGGATCAGGGCCGTAACCGGTAGCCGGATCAGGGCCGGATCACGGCCGTAAACGGCAGCCGGATCAGGGCCGTAAACGGCAGCCGAATCGGGGCCGGATCAGAGCCGTAAACGGCAGCCGGATCCGGGTCGGATGCCAAAAAGCGTTACGCGCCTGATAAAGCCCTGATCCGGCCGCCTGTTCAGTGCTGTAGTACGGGATACGGATGCCGGATCCGGCCCTAGTCAGTCCCGTAGCAAAATTTCTAGTCGGGATGATGTTATGTGGGTATTGCTCGATTATATGTTTGCATGTGTATATATACACAGCTCTTGCGCGCGCATCAGCTTCGTAAGGGTGCAACTAGCGCTGCAGAGTAGGACACTGAAAAAAGCGGTCATTTTGCATAGCAAAAATATCAATCCATGCCAGCCCCCTGGTCAAACGGTATGTTATATAAATTCAGGTTGCAGCGTATGGATGTCCCGGATGAAATTTCCATAGTGCGGAAGCCGCGAGAGCTTTCGTGTATTCGGTTCCCTCGGTGAATTACCAGCATAGGCTCCGCCTTGTCAACCTCCAGGCCGAAAAGGGTTTGCTCCCTTAATCAGGTAATTTGTAAGCGGATAACGCGCTACGAGAAGATCCGCACTTTCCATCTTCTACGCGTTTTGATACCTACACGAGATGAAGCTTTACTAGCTCCATCTTATACAGGGTGTCGGTAACTTTCAGCCCGATAAATTCAACCGTCTACATGATGATTATTATTGATGTTGGGCTCCAGGATAGGGCTGTTGTCTTCTCACACTTTGTTCGATCATTTTTTAAACTTTCATTCAACAAGAGCAAGCATCTATTTTTTGTAACTTAATCATTTTCAAAGGATTACTACAAATTCGAAATAAAAATTGTTTCTCAAACGAAAGAATCTCGGAAAACTTGTTTTTACTACTGTTTATAAATTCGACAAGCCAGTCATTAAAATACTTTTTGTGTATGTAGTGCTCTGTTGTTCAGAAAGGATCTATCAATAGAAATCGACAATCCTTTAGTTAGTAAATAATATTATCTTACCTTAAGGGGGGAAAACTCGTTACAATGTTTTAAAAAATCGATTTTTTTCACATATTTCAAAAGTGTATTGAGAATACACTGGAAAATCGAAATATGAAATATTTAAGAACATGCTTTTTCAAAAACTGCTCATGTTATAGCTGAAAAAGTTACTGATCGATCTGCGGCTGAAATTTTGGGAGGTTTCTCACTATAGCATTATCGAAAGGATATACCTAAAGTTTTAAGGTTATCGCGTGAAAAAAATACTTTTTGAAGTTGAAGACAAGCCTGTGACAGCCAAATAAGCCAATGAGCTGCTACAACCTGGCGATTCCATTACGGGCGATCGGTATAGACTACAATTGATTCGTTTGAGCCGTGCATTACGAGAAAAACGGCCGAAATACAAGCAAAGACATGACAAAATTATTCTTCTGCATGACAACGCTCGGCCTCGTGTCGCAAAAGTCGTAAAAAAATATTTGAAAACGCTCAAATGGGATATTTTACCGCTCCCGCCGTATTCTCCGGACATTGCTCCTTCTGATTACTGGTTGTTCCGACGGATGCAGCAGGATTTAGCAGGTCACCGGTTCACTTCTTTCGCAGAAATCGAAAATTGGCTCAAAACTTGGATCGCCTCAAAAGACGAGACTTTTTGTTCGAGATGGAATTCGAAAATTGCCTGAGAGGTGGGAAAAAGTAGTAGCCAGCGATGGACAATACTTTGATTAATCTATTCATACCTTCTATTTTTAAATAAATGGATTCTTTACCACAAAAAAACGGACCGAATTAATTTGTACTCCCAATATTTATGATTTAAATTATTAAGAATGATAGAAAAAGATAAAATAAAACGTACCATCAGATAACCTAGAAGTCGGTGGATTATTTCCACAATTATTAACCATTTTCCACTTTTCACACTTTCAGTGTTTAAAATTGTCACTTTGAATATTCATCACATATGACTCACCTCATATTTTTTACAAAATATTTTATAAAAAATGAAACAAACAGCATCTAAAATTCTCCACACTATAAATCGAATGTAAATAGACCGAGGTAAAGAGCAAAACGCAACAAGCAATGCCTGCGGAGCGTTTCTTGAGGCACATTTCAAAAACATTTGCTGAGTAACGGAAACAAAGCAAGAATGTTTTTAGAAAGGTTGCTAGTGACGCGCCGTATGATTTTTCGTATACCATGGGGATACTAGTGCGCATGCGTACGTCTCTCCTTTCACTCACCGGCTATCTCTCTCTCTCTTCCCCCTCCACGGTAGCGTTAGAAAGTAACGCAAACGTTAAACGCGAGAACCTCGTATAAGAAGTTTCACTTTAAAAAATGGACACTTGAAAGTTGTAATAAGAGAATGTCAAAATTGTAAAATAATGCGATTACTTTATCATCTTTAAAAAAAGAATCATGAAAAATTACTCATTTTCGGGCGTCTAAAGGGTTTTCCCTCCTTAAGATTAAAATTCCTCAAGCTAAATCTTTGAAGTTAAAAATCAATGATAATCGATTGAAATCATTTTTTTTTGTCTTTGAGCGCAGTGTGTACGCTAAAAGACAAAAAAGAAATGAAGGTTCCGGACACCCTGTACACCAATAGATCTTATAGGGTAGGCTTTGCGTATCTTTTATTACGGAGACAGCTTTTTTTTTATCGCCAAGATCCCGTAGGATTACACCTTGGTAGGGATACGTTTACGAAAGCTTTTTACTTCTTGCCGTTTACCGAACCCTCAGTCTTTCCACTTCTTTGCCTTCGTCGTCCTTCTGGAATGCGTACATATTCGTCTTATTCGCGAATTGAGCAGTTTCTTCATAAAATGGCCCTTCGATATAATGATTTTTGGAAGAGAAAAGAAAACATAATGAAAGGCAAAGAAACCTTGGGCATTTTTTTTTTCTCATCGTCATTTTGATTGGTCACCAATCTTTCGAGAGCGGCTGCGCAATGATATGATGATTGCAAGCAAGAAAACAACGACTACGCAGCAAGCTAGCTTCCATTTATCAGTTTTCTTCCTTACTTTTCCAATCGATTGAAAAAAATCCTTCCAGCATTGTGTTTGAAATCTACACATATAAATCAGTTCCGTGACTGACTGAATGACTGACCGACATATAGAGAACGCATAGTCTAAACCGCTGAAGATAGTAACATGATATTTAAAAGATTCCTCAGAAGTTGTAGAGGCGCATTAAGGGGCTATACCGGTGTGAACTCTGAAAATTTGGGTGATTTTCGGGAATTTTTTGGAAGAAAAGTACTCAATTAAATGTTTCGGAAAATTAAGAATATATTTGGCTATATTTGATCTATATTGCATAATTTTTTCATAGAAAAATATTGAGATCCAAGCGACTTATGCGCTGCCTTCGGAGGCGCCAAAAAAAAAAAAGTTCCTCCACTGCTGACATGATTTCGGCCGATTGAGTAGCTGAAACCGAAAAAGGAAAAAATGTCGTTCAACTGGAAGGTATTTCCTGTACAATGACGTAGGATTTTCCTGTACAATGACGCTGGATGGATTGGAGAAAAGTATGGGGTTGTTAATTTTGCCTATATCCTGCACATACATACAAATATGAAGGAGAGAGAGATAGATAGAAGCGAGAGCATTTGCTAAAGACTCGGTGCGTAACATTGCAAGCTTTAAATACCTTCACGTAGAAGAAATATTGACCTTTGGATTATCACTTCCCTTCGTTCGGTGCTGAAATTTTATTCAGTTCTATCCTTCTCTCAATTTTTTTGTTCTAGTGCATTCTGGTTCATGTTTTCCTTCCTATCTGTTCTTCTCCTATCTCTTGTTTCCCTTGATAGCTTTCTGTTATGGGTTCATTGTTACGGGCTAGCAATCTTGTCTGGCCGTACGTAAGACTGTACTACTCGCCAGTAGTAAAGTTTTCCATTCCGATCGATGCGGCATCCACGTTTAGGCGCTTGCTTTCTCGTATCTAATACTTTGTAAATAAATTCGTTAGCTCCGAAACGTCATCTGGACGTGTGTCCAATACAAATAGCGTGTTCAAACGTGCAATTGATATATATCGAATCGGTAAGGAAAGACTTGCATTCTCACAGGACGTTTCGCGTCGCTTCGGGGCGACGGGGGAAACGGCCTCCCTCGAGAGAGTTTCCGCTCGTTATATTTTCATCGGAGTAAATTGGCTGTAGCAACGGTGAGGGCTTTAAGGGCGGGGTAAAGTATTAAAATTGTTTTTTTTTAATTTTTTTTTTAATTTTTTAAATGAATGCATAATATCTCAAGAATATTGTGTTAAAATTTCAAGTCGATCGGAGTAAAATTGACGAAGTTATGAGTATTTGAGCGTCTATTGCTCCATGCCGGGTTTTATACCTGGGCGGCAGCTGCGCGGCGCGCTATTGTATTTTTCGATACAATGAAGGTTCTTTCGCTTTGTTGGCCTTTATGGAAGAGATGCAAATCAGTACAGGGCCAAGTTCTCACGAATGGGCCCGACAAGTTGACGATTTGCGAATTAGTAGAGCGGAGGAGCAAGCGGCGCACGACAGTAAAGAAGAAAGAGTTTTGCGTAGACAAACGCAAAAAGATGCTCTCGATCATCTTGATGGAAGCCTTTTGCTCTACGGACCTGGCATCGACGACTTTGAGTGAGTATAAGAAAATTATCGAGTTTTATTTTGAATTTCTAAAAATTCAAAGATAATTGAAAAATCTGAAAAAATTCATACGTATTCAGAAAAATGAACGAATCACGAAAAAAAATTGGGTTGCGGGGAAATTTGTTGACTAATTTTTTTTTTTCATCATTTTGTTAATAACATTTTGGAATTATTATTATGCAAAATTAATCTTTTGAGTACCTTTAATATGCATGAATTTTCTCAGATTTTTATGCAATCGAGAAGTGTTCTCAAACTTATATGCAATGAGCGGTAAGCGACCAAACTCTTCTGCGTTTTTCAAAGCGTTTTTCTGAGACTTGTCATATTTGAAGTCCGTGTGCACGATAACTCAAAATCTACTGGACCAATCGCTTTGAAATTTTGCACAGTACTTCTTCACATAATTCACCAGGTATTGTCGAGAGCTTTTTTGTTTTTTTTTAATAATTACTAATTTTTCAACAACAAATTAGCCGATTTTTTTTTAGCGAAAATCGAGTTTTTGGCTCCCAAGTGCTACGAAAAATCGAAAAATCGAAAAAAAAAAAATCCTCCCCTCATTACCTCGAGAAACATCTCCTTTAACAAATGCATTTTGATTTTTTTGTTTCAGATGATTCTGTTGCGAGTTATGGTGCACACCGCAAACCAACTTTTTTTCGAGGCGCCTCCGGGGTTTAATTTTCACTCGCTCAATTTTGAATATTTTGCAATGCAAATTTAGGAGAATGTTGTTCAAATGTTGCTTTATTATATGTAAATTTTTCAATAAACGAACACTATCCGTTACGCAAAAAAAAAAAATCTTAAAAACATGCCTTTTTTTCGCCGAATTAACTTTACCCCGCCCTTAACGATAAATGGAAATGTACGTAAATTTTAAAGGTAAGATACATCTTTTTCCACACGGGTAGTATTTAGAAATCAAATTGACGTTTTCATTTGTTCAAATTCTCCTGTCGCAATAATAGACTTAGGCTAGACGTCAGGGAAAAATTCAAAGTCACACATCTTCCTCATTTTTCATCCCCTAATAGGGTGACAGATGTCACTGTCTTACGCGCTGGTTTGTCGCGAGATAAGGGACAAAAATCGTAAAGTTTTTCTTGTCTTCGACACACGCGTTTCACATGGCAACCTCCGTGAGAAGATCAATATCCACCACCAAACGTTTCGCTCACTCTCTCTCTCTCTCTCTCTCTCTCTCTCTCTCTCTCTCTCTCTCTCTCTCTCTCTCTCTCTCTCTCTCTCTCTCTCTCTCTCTCTCTCTCTCTCTCTCTCTCTCTCTCTCTCTCTCTCTCTCTCTCTCTCTCTCTCTCTCTCTCTCTCTCTCTCTTTCTCTCTCCCTGCCTATCTTTCACTCTCACATCGTGACCGCATCCTCGCGTTTATCCCCGCGGACGCTGGTATAACTCGGCAATTCTCTATCCACGTCCCTATGGGACGTATTCCATACAGATATGCGTGTATATCTCGTAAGGCTATCTCGTTTCGACCGACCTCGCATTTCCGCGCCCCATTTCTGCCCTTCGTCCAGAAGATTTCGAGTGTCAAGACACTCGAAATCTTCTGTTCACCTCACTTCGCAGTCAATTTTTCGTCATATTCATGGAACATTCAACGTCAATTCGATTTTTGAATCCAAGGCTGGGTGTAATAATCCAAGACGAGGGATGAACGTAAGTGTTTTTTTTTATTTATTTAGCATGGCAAGTTGGTGTAAAATGAGCCACTAATGACAAAAATACTTATATGCACGGAATCAACGATCTTTATTGATAAACTTAAAAATTAGAAACAATAGTTAGTGAAAAAAAAGTATCCATCGAGATCCGTGACGTATAGGAAGTTTAAATATATTTTTGAATAATGCAAAAATGCATCTGTACACTGAGAAAAAAAAATAATTTATATAGGATCTATTCAAATCGAGTAGCTTTTTTTCCTTGTCTCTTTTTAAATATTAAATATGTTCAAATTAAATAAAGATAAAACACGAGATATCGCATGATTAGGAGAAAGAAATATAGGTTCATGACATAAAAAGTGTGGTGAAAAACAAAGTTATTATTTTTATTTTTATTTTCACTAACAAGGCTGTTATTTGGGAAAAAATAATGGTATCGTCGTGCATTTTATTAATAGGCGCGACTATTTATGTATAGAAATCAACTTTGCCTCAAATGCAGAATGTTACGACAGTCTTCTGATGAAAAGAACGCCATGAGATTTTTGAGAGACTGACTCGTGTACTATTTTTCTGTCTAGCTCTTTTGTCTTATACTATCGGATGAAATCAAATCACAGATTTATTAGGAATAAATAAAATATTCATTTATTATACGATATTAAGGGGTTACGTGGGTTTCGAAGCCAAAAAAACATATTTTCTCTATTTTTTTCTAATATAACATATCAATTATTTTATTCAAAATGTTAAGCACATAAAAGAGCAACATTTCAACAATATTAAAAAAAAATATTCATCCTAAATTTGGGAAATTCAGCCGGTGGGACCCGGTTTCCGGAGACTCTTCAAAAAAAAAGTGTCCTCGTGGTGGTCAGGATAACTCATGATAGCTTTATCTGAAATTAAAAAACGTTAGATTAAAAATTAGAAAAAAGCGTTAGAAAGTAACGCAAACGTTAAGCGCGAGAATCTCGTATAAGAAGTTTCACTTAAAAAATCAAATAGACGCATCTGCTTAATATCAAAAGAATTTTTTTCTCAGTGTAGTTGAGCCAAATGTTGAAGGCTAGTTTTGACGACCGACCAATCCAAGAAATAACGCTAAGAAAACGCAACCCTTAAGTTTACTTACGTGAAAATCTTTCTAGGAGGAAACTTATCCGTAATAGTTGTGTTGTTTCTGTGCTCGTTGCAAGAAACATATGTGTACATATTGCAGTACATGGAGAGCTAATAATGTAGACAGGCAATATGAGCATCCATCAGGCTTGATAGCTGCCAGAAAGGAATGTTCCGCGTAATGGCAAATTCTTGTTGCAGCCAGAAGAACGAATTCGCCTTTAGGGACGGAACCTTCGCCGAGGTGAGTGAAGGATAAAGAAACGATAAGGGAAAATCTTATTTGTACTTTAGCTGAACATAAAGAGGGTCAGATATTTATGGCTCATTGAGGAACAGGATGAAAATTATTGAGGGTGTAGAGTGTGTGGCGAGGAGGGTGAGTTTGTCTCAAACACGTGCTTCGACGTTCGAGCATTGTTAACCGAACCGGGTATAGCTCTTTGCCTTCGAAGCACGAGGGGAAAAAGCCCAACAATTGGACAAGCGTAAAAGCTCGTATTATCGTTGTCAGCTATCAAAAGGGAATGAAGAAAATTTTCCAAATCGCTTCTATTTTATATACAATATTGCTCTTGAGGTATTCCTTTCACGAAGTCGTGTATTTAACAATTAACTGACATTCGTCTACAATTGAGTAAAAATAGATCTCGGTATTTGAAAAATAGTCTGATGTTTGGAGTACTTTTTGAAGAGTATAATTATATAATTATAATATAATTATATAATTATTATTATATAATATATTAATATATTATATATAATTATATAAAAATATATAATTATATTATTTATTATATAATAATAAATAATATCAAAATATATAACAATATAATTATATAATTATATAATTATTATATAATATATAAATATAACACAATAATAATATATTATTATTATATAATAATAAATAAAGTAAAAATATATAACAATATAATTATATAATAATAATTAGTTTTATATAATAATTATATCATGTAATATAATATATAATATTATAATTGTATAATTATATAATAATTATAATATAATATATTATATATAACACAATAATAATAAATTATTATTATACAAAAATATATAATAATATAATAATATAATTATTATTATATAATATATTATATATAATACAATAATAATAAATTATTATTACATAAAAATATACAATTATATAAAAGTATATAATTAAATAATTATATATTTTTATATAATTATATTATTTATTATATAATAATAAATAATGTAAAAATATATAACAATATAATTATATTGTATCTAATAATTTATCCCGCGTCTTCGTCCGCGTAGATTTCGGATATAAATTTTGTTTGAATTTAAACAAAGAAGGTTAAGTCGGTCTGTTTATCTATGACTTTTCTAATTTCACCAACTTAAATTAAGGCCTTAGGCCACTCTAGAGACCAAAAACGAGCATATTTTGTGATTTTTTTTTTCCAGCGGAACCATAAAATAAATCGGAATTACAAAATAGGGGTTTTATTATACACGTAATTGACTATACAAAATGATTTTTTTCACAGCGATACATGTCCAAATGGCGACTGTCCAGCATTTTTCCGATGACGCATTTATTTCTGGAATGTCAACGGCTGGACCAACAGCTCCTATAATTTTTGAGTTATCGTGAGACACGAAAGTTTTTTCGATTATATATTTTTTTTCTCTCTATTTTACAACTACAAGCTGTTATTGGTAATAACAATAAATAGTTTTTGGTGATTTACTGTAGAAATTTAAAAAAGTAAATAAGAATATGAGTCAGATGGAGATCCATTGGCGCTCCACTGGTTGTGAGTTACATTTGAGTCGAGAGGGTGAATATACTAGTTTTTATTCGTGCAAAATTTTATTTATTTAATTACTTTAATTTTTTTTATTTTATTTATTGTTAATTTATTTAATTATTTATTTATTAGGGGTTGTTTTGAAAAATCCTAAATCACGCATTTTATTATTTTTTTAGAAAAAAATATTTATACCAATTTTCAAGTTGACACACGCAATTTTTCATACAAACTTTTACATACATTTCATTTTTTTAGGGGTTGATTTTCGAAAGATCCTTTCTTAGTGCACCTCCACGCCCTTTAAGGGATATATCTCCAAAATTTCGTTGCGAGAAAAATAGGGAATTCGATTTTCCCATACAAAATTCAACACAACCCGTGCACCCCTAATTAGGGGTTGTTTGAAAAATCGTCAAATATGGGCTTTATTATTTGTTTTGAGGAATATTCATATCAAGTCTTTATACCAATAATATTTAAGCCAAGAATATTTATACCAGCCCATTTTACCTCCTTAATAGTTCATTTTCGAAAAATTCTTTCTCAGTGCACCTCTACACCTTCTAAGGAATCTATCGTCCAAATTTCTTGTTTGTATTTTCCGTGGTTTAGGATGTGCGTTGTCGATATGCCAGTCAGTCAGTTAGTCACG
Organism: Ophion ventricosus; assembly: GCA_963932345.1. Lineage (NCBI taxonomy): Eukaryota > Metazoa > Arthropoda > Insecta > Hymenoptera > Ichneumonidae > Ophion > Ophion ventricosus. The sequence goes on along the minus strand of OZ010719.1, from coordinate 1,601,318 downwards.
GAACTCAGTCAGCAGACTTTTCATAGCCGTGACTGTTCAGAGAAAACATAAAAATGTCTAAATCTTGAAAATTTATGCGAATTTTTTCATTCCAGTCCATCGTTCGATATAATAAATTATTGTCATTTATTTTTATCAAGTGCCACTGTAATCCACTAATGATTCAAAAGGGCCCTGCTTATGCGTCCGCAGAATACGGCTCTCGGCGAAAGGAATGCCTCAACCATCCATACGCCTGGCAGATACCAGATTCAATGCAAAAAAAAAAACAACACAATTTCCAGTTATTCCAAAAAATACAAGCATTTAATAGTCTCTTCTTCTTTTCTCCCACGAAGCACCTTGCGTTTTTCATTTCACCCACGTCGTATGCCTCTTCTTCAATTCCCGACATTTCTTCCGCTCCGGTGCGCAGTTTAACCCAAGCGCTTTTATCTTCGTTGCAAAAAGATGACTTACTTTTGCCAGTTGGCGTATTCTACGAGTAAGGAACATAAGACCGGAAGCCTCTGTCGTTCGCCCTCTCACTTCCTTCGCTCTGTCTCTCTCTCCTTCCCTCTCTCTCTCTCTCTCTCTGTTTTCATTGGCTAGGGGTGAAAGCGTGCATGTAGTCGAGCTAAAAGTGCTGAAAACGAAGAAAAGTACTTCGGATAAAGACGTACTATTATTGGCCAGATCGGATCCCGATCGGGATATGATAAGGATTCCCTAGACGGGAATCCGTATCATATCCCCTCATATCCCTCATCGGAATCCAGACGGCGCCCACTATGTAACACAAGGCGGAGACGTGGTGGCACGAATTTCAAATGCGTATTAAATACATTTTCCTTAGCAAACTAAATGCATATTTTCTTAGGTCGAACGATCTCCATTTAATTTAAATATAATTACTTAGAATAAATAACCTGTATCACTTTTCTCTAGGAAATATAAGTCTTTCATGGTCTATATATTGTTTTATATACCACAACCATGTTTTCCTCGCTTTTTCGTGCGTGTAAACGGTACGTAAAAGTGGTATTTTACGTCCTAGGATTTAAAAATTGTGAAACGTCCCGGTACAACAGCTGTCGGTCGTTAGCCTCTACCCTCAGTCTCCTTAGCCCTCCACCCCCGCGCGTGCGACACAGCTTCCATGTGCGATACATCTTACATATGCAACACAGCTACGGCACAGGCTTGCAGCCATGTGTATTTAACAATACAAATGCCCGGAAAACATGGTTTTGGTATATAAATAATCGTGTGCATCGCGGAGACACGGACTTTTACCCCTCGCACGATGTTTTCAGTACGAGGCGAAAACGAGTACTGCAAACATCGCGCTCGTGGTAAAAGACCCACTTTGTCTCCTTGGTACACAATGTTATATACCACAACCATGCTTTCCTCGCTTTTTCGTGCGTGTAAGCGGTACGTAAAAGTGGTATTTTACGTCCTAGGATTTAAAAATTGTAAAACGTCCCGGTACAACAGCTGTCGGTCGTTAGCTGCTGCCCTTAGTCTCCTTAGCCCTCCACCCTCGCGCGTGCGACACAGCTTCCATGTGCGATACACCTTACATATGCAACACGGCTACGGCACAGGCTTGCAGACATGTGTATTTAACAATACAAATACCCGGAAAACATGGTTTTGGTATATAAATAATCGTGTGCATCGCGGAGATAGGGGCTTTTACCCCTCGCACGATGTTTTCAGTACGAGGCGAAAAACTGCAAACATCGCGCTCGTGGTAAAATACCCACTTTGTCTCCTTGGTACACAATGTACTGTTTTCGATTTTTTAAAATTAAATGTAAAGAATTTTGTTCAAAATTCTGTTATTAAAATATATAAGTTTTGACAGTTATACTGTAGCACCAATTTTTTTACCTAATCTATTTCAGATCCTTGAATAAATGATTTCAGAAAACGTCCAACGTCTCCAGCTCATACGGATCGGTATCTCCTGGTGATTTTTACATTCATCCTTGAGATCCGATTCGATATCGAACTAGATTTTGTTCTTGAAATTTGGCATTCTAGCCTGGATGCAAAGTTTTTATTTGTATTCTGACTAGAGTCCTGGTTCTGTCTTAGAATCCAGGCTGGAATCCGATTTGCGAGCGTTGCATTTTGCTCTCGGATCCGATCCGATATCCTACTGGATTCCGATTGAGAAGCCAGGTTCCTAGTCCGAATCGGACTGTATCCATGACAATATTTCTGCACGGGTTCTTGCGTTCATTGGCCATTTGACGACCGCGAATCATGTGTGCTGAAAGCAGATTTCTTTTTTAACTCTACCATCCTGTCGGTCTCTTATGTCAACCACGTGTAAGCCGCACTGAAAACGTCTTGTATCCGAAAACATTATCCGTAACCACGAAGTCGATTTTGCTCGCTGTACAGGCTTAAGCTTTTTGATTGTATTTTCCATACCTTACGTATATCGTTCTTCACCCTAATCCCTATCGGCTTTCTAACTTGCGATGAAGGCAGATGCAACGCAGCTGGGAATCAAGCCGAGATTTTCCACGTCACCTGCCTAATCCACAGTGAATGAGACACTCTGGAAAGTACGATGTACAGAAGCAAGGAATGAAAACTCTGTGCAGGGATGCATGCATTCATAGCTATGTAGTGGATCCCACAGTATCCAATATGGATCTAGAAAGCTTCCAATCCTGTTAGAGTGGAAAGCTCTCAGCTCTCTCTCTCTCTCTCTCTCTCTCTCTCTCTCTCTCTCTCTCTCTCTCTCTCTATCTCTCTCTCTCTCTCTCTCTCTCTCTCTCTCTCTCTTCGTGTCTTTCTTCCCGTCTTTTTTAGGTGCTCGCAGTCTCTTCATGCTTAAAGATTCACGAGGCGAATCCGCTCTAGCAGCACTGTACACAATCCACACAAAAAGCAATGATCAATGTGCATATGCGGTCTCGTAAAAAAAAGTTCTCCTCCAACAAGTACGTTTCATAGAAAATTCTGAAGCTCGTGCTCATTTTTTTTTCTTTCGTATCTTGTGTTTCGATGCAAACATCCCGAGATAGACCAAAGGCGTGAATATTCCAGGACATGCCAGACGTGTCGTCTTACGGCGCTTTCAGAGCTCTGGGCGTTTGTCGCACAGCATCCTTTCGTACTATTCACGTACCGCGTGCTCTTGCAATCGGAGATGCAAGGCGGAAGCAGTGACGGAAACTTCACCACTATCCTGTTCAGCAGATTAACTTCAGTTTCGCATATGCATACAGGCGAGCAGTACTCTCGAATGCAATAGGTGCACCTTTTGCATTCGGTGGAATTTTTTTTTTTTTCGAACGAATTCAATAATAAAACCAATTTTGAGATATTTCTATCGCGAAAGGCCGTATTTTGTTTACAATATAATTATCATATGCAACGTTAAATTGGGATAAAAAAATTTCATATACATTTTGTAGATTTAGACATTTTTACATTTTCTGTGAAAATTCGCGATTACGAAAATTCTTCTGCTCGTCACATTTTTCTAAGTTTTATACTTAATGCTTTTTCTAAACATTCGGTGAATTTCTGTTTTTAATGTTTTTATAGAATCTTCCGAATTTTTACATTCTTAGGGCAATTTATATCAGACATCTAGAGTTATTTAATATATAAATGATCAGATAGAAATGTGGCCAGCATGTCATCTCCATAAAGTGCTGCATAAATTACACGATTTTTAAAGTCATAATTTTTTGTTAAAAGTTCGGTAGGTTGGCTTGAAATTTTACCAGTATACTGGGATGTATTTTTAATTTAATTGTGGACAAACAAAAACCCTTAATTGCCAAATATTCGGTTTTCGTGAAAGGAATACATTAAAATTATCGAAAGCGCCGGCGATTTTTTATTGAAAACAATTAAACTTCAACATTTCCTTTTAACCCTTTAACGGCTGGTGGGACACATACGTCTCACCTACTTTGAAAAATCGTAACTTCCAGAAAAATGAACATATCGACATCGTTAAGGTCGCATTTTGAAGATGAAGGATGCATTTAATCATGAAAAATTCGGCAAACGCAAGGGTTGCACCCCTTC
>OZ010719.1:1561161-1597071 GCA_963932345.1 Ophion ventricosus | reverse complement strand
CAAACCTGAAGTTCGTCGCACTCTTCTTTTATTTTTTCATTTTTTATTTCTCTTCCTGGCTATCCTGGAAATTGCCGCAAACGTATACCTGAGCAATCATTTGGAAAAAAATAATGGTCTCGATGATAAAAAGAAAGCGTATAAAAGCTGTCGCAGAAGACGCAAGGACCGACCGACCGATATTCATTGATCTTCACATCGCGACCTAACCGTCTAGACACCATCATACATTGAAGAGACTGTAAAAGATCGATTCGAAATCGAATTGCTTTATGTTTCGCGGAAACTAAGTTGCGAAGGAGTAAAGAAGAGAAATGAGAAAACACGAGAGGAAAAAAAAAATAAAAAAAAGAACGAAACCACCTACCCTTGATTGCTTCGATCGCTGAAGCAATCTTCCTCGACACCGCATCGATATCGCTTGAATTTCGACGACGCTAATATCGTGTCAGCGTCAGACTTACCAACGTTGTAACTTTTCAATATTGCCACAGCCAATAATGAGACATTTATCCTATCAAACTTTTCGTGAAAAAGAAAATCATATTTATAAAAAAAAAAAAAACGATTGAGGGTTGTCAAAAGAACGGCAATTTTTTCTTCCACTTTCATAATGTAAAAAAATGATCAAAGAAGTCCTTAAAAATGGATTTTCCATGAATCGAATGCCGATTTCACGCATACTTGCGAGTATAGACGATGAAGTCGGCGCTAAATTGAACGATAATAGAGCTATTGCAGAGTTAAAAAAAAAAATGGCTTCGTGACGGCACAATCCAAGGTTGATTGATGCTTCTTCGATCCGTAGTGACTCATTAATCACCAGCGAACGTTTTAATTACACAGGAAAGCGTGGATCTTGGTATACGTTTTTATCGGTATAGCATTGAAATTAAAAATAAAAAAAAAAACGATTTTGAACAATTCCGTCGAGAGCCTAATGACGGTGGGGAAAAAAAAACTTTTATTGATTCTAAAATAGTCTTAATGTCATATTTTTTCTTCGTTATAAATGACTGTGCAAGTTATTTAAAAGATTGCCAGCCAGGAAAAGAGTCTTCAAGTGTCCATGATATAGATTGGATTGACGGAAAATAAATATTCCAGCAGCCTAAAAAAGTTAGGTATACATTTTTTGTCTGTTATTCGATGCTTTAAGTAAAAAAAACGACCAAAAAGTTCTGAATCAAATGATAGTACACTTACAAAAAAAAAAAATATTTAATTTAAATACGATCGATAATTAAATATTTAAGGGGCCAGTCCACTTTGGAGCCACGAAAAAAAGGCTATTTTCGCGATTTTTTTTTGAGGATTTTATAAAAGATATAAATATAAAAGTTGTTGGGCTTGATAAATAAAGGCTTGAAATACATAAAAAAAAAAATTTTATTCATTTTTATTCATTTTTAAGTACAAAAACTATAGTTTAACGTAACGCCTAAAAAATAGGTGGGCTAGGTAGCTCCATCAGAACTCGGCAACGGCTTGTCTGAAACGAAAAAATCAAAGTTCATTAGATTCAGTATGACACCAGCTACAAAATGACCCTCGGATATAAAGTTTTATCAAAAAATAAAAAAATGGCAGATGAAAAATGAAAAAAGTAAAGAAACGCGTTTTTTTCGCAGTATTTCGCAAAAAAAAGAGAGTAAAAATCAAAATTTTAAAACCATCGAGGGTCATCTTGTTACGAATCATGTTTACAATATGTGGTTCAAATTTCAAGAGAATCGGTTTATTAGTTTTAGAGATACGATGGAGCTAGATTTTGAAAACGTTGTTTCGAGAAAAAAGCGTTTGAAGTTTATACTATGAAAAACTCTTACCTAAACTCAATCGGCAATATTGACACAATATTGACACAATATTTCTGAATGTATGTACTTTCGAAAACAGTAAAAAAAAATCGATTTTTTGAAATTTTCAAAGTGGACTGGCCTCTTAAATCAAATAGTATTTTTCCTTGTCTCGAGGCCTACTTCTTTCATTCACCCTATTTGTTTCAAATATATTTTCTTTATTTGTTCAAACTATTCTTTAAGTATATTGAATACATTCAAATTAAATAAATAAAGATTAAATTCAAATTAAATAAATAACGATAAAACACGATATATCGCGCGAATACGAGAAAACAATATAGATTCACGACATAAAAGTGCGGTGAAAAATATGTTAAATTATTTTTCTTTTTTTCTTTCACTAACAAGGCTGTTATTTGGAACATAAAGAAAGGTATCGTCGTGCCTTTTATTAACAGTCGCGACTACTTGTGTATAGAAAGACTAACCATTTTTCTCAACTGCAGAATCTTACAACAGTCTTCTAATGAAAACAAAGCCATGAGATTTTTGAGAGACCGAATCGTGTGCCATTTTTCCGTCTGTCTCTTTTGTCTTATACTAACACATGAATATTTAGTTATAAGACGATATTAAATAGATCTTGATTTGAATAAATAAATATATTTAAAATAAATAATTTTAATAATGGAATGCAATAGGAAAAATTTGATTTCACGAAAAATCTACTTAAGGAGGTTACTCAACTATCGCGTAATAATGAGACTGCTGAAATTTATTGAGGATATTTGCAAACAGGTATTACGACTCCGTGCAAAATTTCGAGTCATTCGTCTGCACGATTGTTGAGCAATTAATTATTGAAGTTAGGCTCTTATAAACGGGCGACATAGCAAAAGCTATACGATCATTCTGATACGACTCTTGCAACATAATAAAAATGATGAAAATTCAATACAAATAGGCGGTAAAAATTCTTGACATATTTATGAATGATTTCAACGAAGAGTGAAGCGTTTTGTCTGCCTCGTTATCGAGATATTTTCGAAACAAAACAGAAAATTGTAGCTGATTGGCGTAAAACGATAAAGCGCGCTACGACAAGTGGCAACGTTGCTGTCAAATCGGCCATCTTGAATAGGCGCCACAATTTGAAACGCACAAAGTATTGCTTCCTCGTTATAAATTTCTTACCACGGTTTCATAAAGATTATTATTATTCATAAAGAGTATAAATATTTTTTATCACTATTGTTATTTTTGTTCCTTATGATAACGACAAAGTTATTTTTCATGTCTTTCTTCATGTTCGATATTCTTTATCCATAACTCCTCGTGACAGAAGCTGCAATGCATGTGTTCCGGACATAACCTTCAAATCAATTATGCGTCGTTCCTCGACTGCGAATTCATTTTCCGGCTCAACTACTACGTTTTTTTTCGCTGTTTTCCATTTTGTACTTGCTTCAACCGTAGATCATACTGTTTTTCACTTCGGATTTCTTCCTTTCCATCAATTCATTTTCATCGAACACAGAAGCTACATTCGCGAAGGAAGTTTGACAGATGAGCGCTCAACTAGGTGGCGTTCGTGTCTGAGCTCAGTGCTGCCAGTTACTGAGAACTAAATTACGCGTTTGCCGCATTTCAACTTGGTTAATATCGTATTCGCGATGTCAACAAACAAAAAAACGATTAATAATATTTCTAAACAGTCAATTATATGCATTCCACGTATTTATTAGCTGAAACTCGTTTATTTTACGTAACCGAAAATTTGATCATTCGGGGTTGGCAGCCGTTACAGGTAGCCGTGTTTAAGCATAGGCGTTCCCCTCTTGCCGCCTGCCCCGCAGAGATCCTGAGCACCTTCCTTAATTCAAATTAAAAACAAAAACAAATAGACGCATCTATAGGTAACATCAAAAGAATTTTTTCTGTCAGTGCAGCAACATGTGCAGCTATTTCAGCACTCAATGAGAAAAGCAACGGGATTGTCCATTTTATCAAGTTGCTCATCTCTGTTTATTGTTCCGTATTTAAAATTGCCAAGCGTGCATCGTGTCATCAAAATACATGGCTGTCAAATTTTGACTGAAAAAGTTTGGTTACCAAAGTTGCGTGAAGGGTAACAACTTCAGTACGAACTTTTTTTGCTTTCTGCCCGATGCATATGCAGGCAAAAAATTTCGTGTTTGTAATCTCGCGAAGTGAACGCGCTCAACGTCCCGGTATTTCCCGGAATGGTGTATGACAAACTTTCCGTTTGTTCTTGCGATTACCATGGCGAAATGGACAAACTCGTGTCGCGTCTCAAGAGAGGCAAACTGGCAAACATTAACTGGTGTACAGAAACGAGCTCGACAAACTTTGTTGCTACGGAAAAAAAAATAGATGTATTCGTCCTTTTGGTTAAGGCCGTAGGCCACTGTAGGATTTTCCAAAAATCGATTTTGTTTTTGTTAAAAATGTACCTTTGTACCTATAAAATTATATTTCAAAAGATTATGGGTGTGAAAAAATCTCTGAGTACTCGATTTTTGAATTCTGGCGCAACCCCTCTTGATTCATGTCGTGACTTTCTACTAACTTTAAGGGCGGGGTAAGGTTAATTCGGTGAAAAAAAAGCATATTTTCAAGAATTTTTTTAGACGATACAGGTAATGCTGGTTTATTTAATTAATTTCCATATAATAATACAACATCTGAACTATATTTCCCTAAATTTTCATTGCAAAATATTGATGAATAAGCCGTTGGCAGCAAATCTCCGCAGGCGCCTCGAAAAAAAGTTGTTTTGCGGTGTACGCTATAACTCGTCACTGGATCATCTGAAACAAAAAAAATAAAAATGCGTTTATTAGGTGAGATGTTTCTCGAGGTAACGCTGCCGAGTTTTTTTTTTTATAATTATTTTTTATCTTACAATAACAAATTTGCCGATTTTTTAAGCGAAAATCGCCTTTTTGACTTCCAAGTACTACGGAAAATGAAAAAAATCTCTCCGTGCGTGTACAATAAAATCCCTGTTTTGTAATTCCGATTTATTTTACGGTTTCGCTGAAAAAAAAAAATCACAAAATATGCCCTTTTTGGCCTCCAGAGTGCCCTAAGGCCTTAACCACCGACCCTTTCTGGTCATACGCCATGACTTTCCCTCTTCCGGTCACGTGGTATCACTTACCCTGACCGGACCACACCGCCCTTGCACCCTCGCGCCACTTTTGAGCTCGAACCTGCTCAGCTTATACTGCTGTAAATCTTAGTAGGTTACTTGGCAAGAGAATTCGTCGAGTCTGAAGGGAACACAGCCAGGCTTCGGAGTTTAGTAACCAAACTCTGGTTAAAACACGTTGGTTATATAGAGGAGTGGATAGTATGAGCGAACCCTTAGGCACGCGTGGGCCACGGGTTAAGTGGATTCTATCTCATTACCGCTGTTCCTCGTGGCCGCAAACGCCGTATAAGCAAAACAAGTCTTTGCCTACTCTCACAGCGAAGAATTATTATACCATACGCTCTTTTATGTAATCATTTTTTTCACCCATACACGACTGTAAAGCACGAGAAGGCCTATTTTATCTTGACTATAGCTCAGCCGCTAGGTTGGAGATAAAAAAATACATAAAAAAAAAAAAAACAAAACAAAACTGTTAACTTAACATAATAATAGGAGAGCCCGGAAAGATTGGCTGATACTGCTGTGTTACATACGTCATTCTTTGTCTCATCGCAGGGCTTCGTCTTTCCCTCAATCTTGTCGTATATTTTATTCTCATTCTAAACACACCGATATGTCACTTGCTGAATGAGAAAGAGGGTGAGCAGAAGGAGCATGCGACGAGGAAACGTATATTGGACATTCTTGTAATGAAAGACAGGGTCTTCGAGTCCGAATTAATTGAGACGGGGAACTAATGGGTCGTGGTGAATTGTTCGGGAAACGTATCTCGTGACTGGGAAAATGAAAGAAATCTCTGCTTAAGGGGCCAGTCCACTTTGGAGCCACGAAAAAAAGGCTATTTTCGCGATTTTTTTTTTGAGGATTTTATAAAAGATATGAATATAAAAATTGTTGGGCTTGATAAATAAAGTCTTGAAATACATTTTAAAAAAATGTATTCATTTTTATTCATTTTTAAGTACAAAAACTATAGTTTAACGTAACGCCTCAAAAATAGGCGGGCTAGGTAGCTCCATCACAACTCGGCAACGGCTTGTCTGAAACAAAAAAATCAAAGTCCATTAGACTCAGTATGACACCAGCTACAAAATGACCCTCGGATATAAAGTTTTATCAAAAAATAAAAAAATGGCAGATGAAAAACGAAAAAAGTAAAAAAAACGCGTTTTTTTCGCAGTTTTTCGCAAAAAAAAAAGAGTAAAAATCAACATTTTAAAACCATCGAGGGTCATCTTGTTGCGAATCATGTTTACAATATGTGGTTCAAATTTCAAGAGAATCGGTTTATTAGTTTTAGAGATACGATGGAGCTAGATTTTGAAAACGTTGTTTCGAGAAAAACGCGTTTGAAGTTTATACTATGAAAAACTCTTACCTAAACTCAATCGGCAATATTGACACAATATTTCTGAATGTATGTACTTTCGAAAACAGTGAAAAAAAAATCGATTTTTTGAAATTTTCAAAGTGGACTGGCCCCTTAAAGTTGATAGATTCATTTGTTGGGCTTGCAAAATAAATTTCACGCGGTAATCCATTTTTCGAATAATTTGGAATGGATTATAAACCAGATCAATGAACGTTTTGACGAATTTGATATAAACTTGATGCCTTCAAGTATCTCCCTCAGACTTTTCACTTTGCTTTTCGACGTATTCTTATCTTCCATCGAGCTTTTTCGATATCAATGCGAATATTTTCCACCAAACTTTCTTTCTTTTGGAATTCATAGGAAAACACACTATAAAAGTAGACTACGAGGAGTGTAAATTAAGTAATGAGACTGATTTTTTCTTCAATGTTTTTATTCGAATAGAATTACAATTCAATATTGTCTCTCTTGAAATAACTTCATTGGGAAGCCGCATACCGCTGGAGACGGTTCTTCCAATCCTCATAGCAGTGCTGGAACTCGGATACTGGAATAGTCTACAGTTGGTCGGTTACAACCGTTTGAATGTTTTCTAGTGTCTCAAAATGACATCCCTTGAGGTGATTTTTCAATCTCAGAAAGAGGCAAAAGTCACAAGGACTCAAGTCAGGCGAATATGGAGACTTAGGAGCCACAAGAATGTTCTTATTGGCCAAAAAGTCGTTTATTGAAATTGCTGTATGACTGCAATTTTTCGCATCCCCAATTCATTGATCAACCCAAACAATTAATAATTATCTTTATAACTATTTCAAAGAAAAACCCTTTTGACATTCGGTTTTGATATCACAAAAGATCAATTCTAAAAAAAAATCGAACATTTTTTTTTAACCACTCGATTAACCTTCGATGGAAGCGAGATACATTTCTGTGATGAAGTATCCTCGTTTAAACGAGACCTCTGTCTTAAACTTCATTACCTCTAAGGAAAAAGGTAATGTCAAGGATACTCGGCAAGAATATTCTCTCCCGCTACAATAAGATTATTCTATACACGACAATTTAGCTAGCAAGTTGGATACGTTGAGCGTAGATGACAAGTAAACGTGCCAATCGATGCTGAGGAGAAAACAAAAGATACGGACAAAAAATTGATGCGATCGTTTTCCTTCGTTATGCCTTTCCCCATCTTTCTCTCGTCCCTATCGCCTTTTCTCTCTTTTTTTTATTGTTCTCTCACTACCGGGCTATCGACTTTCGCGTGTCTAGCGACACGATTGACGTATCGATTTCCAGATGGTCCACATAGAACGTCGGTTCTTTTCCGTACGATGGAAGGGCAAGCTATATGAGACGCAATGGAGTACATTTACACTCTTCCTTCTTCCTTTTGCGTCTTCTTCACTCCCCTCTCTCTTTCTCTCTCTCTCTCTCTCTCTCTCTCTCTTCTTAAGAAATTACAGAACGATAATTCCAAACTTGCTCAAAATGACCCTCCCTGCCCGACTGCTAGGTAGATTCCCTACAGAGATCATCAGGCATCATACTGTCACAATCTCACTTCTTCTCTCCGTCCCGAGCCTTAGCTGTCAATTAAACGATTCACAAACGCGGCAGCGATCAATTAATGACACAGCTGTTGGAAATTAATGAAATATGGGATCTATCTGTCTGGCTAAGTATGCTACAGATTGGAAGGGAAAGAGAGGGAGTGCGAGGTTCCAACAGTCCTCCAATTATAGATCTCGTTCGTTAACGATCTAGGCCCTGTGGACTTGTGCAGAGACATCAATCCAGCAAGCCCGCATCAAGTTCCTCGATCCCATTGGACCTGGACGAGCCTGACGAGCTCCTGTCCCATCGCTGGCTTTGGAACCAGCCTGTTAAACCTCTGTCTCTTGACGTTAATGCGTCACTTGAAAAGCCCGCGTTCTTGCTGCTATGGCAGGTTAACCCTCGAATGCCGGTGAAGGGCGAAAGAGAACTAGCAGTACTGGTTAGATTTGAAACAGGCCGGAATGCCAAACCAGCATCTCCTTGTTCCGTCACCACATATTGAAAGCTCTCTTTCCCTTCGCTATCTCCCGCTCTCTCTCTCTCTATTTATATACGCTGTCATGTAAGTCCGTGGGGCAAATGTTCCTTTTGCTTACTCGTTTATCAGGCTCCCCTATGGAATCGCCGTGGACCTTCCTTCTTCTTCCCTGGACCATTCTGTGAAAGCGTTCCATACTCATTGGTACTGCTGAACACCCTCGAAACCATCACCAATCCACAGAGTCACGTATCCATAAAGCGACCACGAGATTGAGTGCGGTTGTGAGGTAGGGGATTGAGCGTGAACATCCAGGCGGGCGATTACGCGCTAGAGAGAATTCGAATGTCAAGCCGACGTAAACACTCGCGTCCATCAGTGCCGATCGATTCGGAAATACATACGTATTGCCCGGACGTAAATCAGAGTATCGCAAGATTGTGAAGCGGCCACGAACAGTCCGCGTGTAATGACCGTTTATGACGACGTTATGTCTTCGACCAGATGATTAATTGCTCGATATTAATTGGAGCATCCCTTCAACAAATGAGCCTGGACGATTCGTGGGGAAGGATTGGCTACTTCTTCAATGTCCGGCTTGAAGGAGTTCCAATGAGTCACTTCCAATGAGTATTAACAACCCAAAGAAAATCTTTGTCGGTGAACGTGAAGATGATAGACATTTCTAGATATTATTCTTACAATCAAGTTGATCCATATCCTGTCTGACATCATTTCTTGTTCAGTGACATCATTTCTTGTTCAATGACTGACTGACTGACATATAGACAACACACAGCCTAAATCGCTGAAGAGAGAAACTTAAAATTCGGAAGATATGTTGCTTGGATGATGTCGAGGTGCACTAAAAAAGGATTTTTCGAAAATCAACTGTTGAGGGAGTGAAATGGGGTGTAAACATTGGTATGCAAAATTGTATTCCTTGCGTGCATCAACTTAAGCTTTTGATGGATCGATCGTCGGGCTAAAAGTTAGTCCAAAATGGGCGAATTGTGGATTTACAAGTCTCGATCATCTCGTACATGTTTAGCCATACAAATAGCTAATTTAATAATAAATTAACACTTGAACATGTTAATTTTCCACTTTTAATAATAATTGAAGACAAATTCGACGACATTGGCATGTGCTTGACTGAGGTTTTGTCAGTGACTGTACATCTGTTTCAACTGCCCAACAACAAAAATTTCTCGATTTGTAAATTCCATTAATACGTTCAGATAATCTTGTTATCATCAATAATTACCCAAAAATTCAATATATATATTAAGTTTTCCAATGATTATTATTGATTCATCGTTAAAGAAGGCGATACTTCTCATTACTTTAATTAATTTCTCGACAATTACTCAGTCGATTTATTTGAAACTTAACATAATCAATCGCTCGATCCTAAATCTTGATGATATAATATTTTCAGAATTTACGGCGATTCAGTTTCATTCGTTTTGCAACCATTAACGTCTGCAGAAGGTGAATCCCCATAAGCGACCGTATTAAATTCATATGTGTATAACTACTAAATTATTCAGTGAACAATTCTAAAATAATTCATGTATTATTATTCTATTAAGAACTATAATTTCTCAAATTTTCAAGAATTTTGGCGATTTTTTATATATCCATCCAGTAATATCTTAAAACATGGTATAAATATTCTTCAAAATAAATTTTAAAAAAACCCATATTTTAGGATTTTTTAAAACAACCCCTGAATGAGGATGCAACGGGATGTTGAGATGTGTGAGGAAAAATTCAATTCCAAAGGTCCGAGTAACAAAAAGCTTTTCGTTACTCGATACTTGTGCCATTCCAAAGCCTCAAAATACGATGCTATTGAGTTAACAGTTTTGTAATTTCTCACGGTTCATACAGAACCCTTGTACTCGAGGGAAGGTAAAGAATTTCCGACTTTTTGTCAATTTTTCAAAATTTGTAAAAAAAAATGCAAAGCGATGAGAAAATTCTTGAAAAATTTTGTATACGTTTCGGAAAACTTAACAATTTCATTTCAAATAACAAAAAAAAAAGCAATTTTATACAAATTTAAACAAATATGAATATTATAAAAGTATCGAGTATCGAAGAACTTTTCGTTACTCGATACAAAAGTCGGGATCTCCAACAATAGCTCGATACTTTTGTATTGAGCAACGAAAAGTTTTCTCGATACTCGATACATTTGTATCGAGCAAAACGTGTGACGCCCGATATACAGATTTTGGACAACTCTGCAAATAATGTATCAATCGAATTATTCTCGTTTGTCAAACGATACAAATTTTTCGGAGAAATTTTTCGCTGCGCTTGGATTCTTATTGAATCAATGGGCGATCGGAAAATGATACACAAGAGACAGAGTGGGAAGAGGCTGGAAAAAAAAAAGTGCTAAATGGCAAGTACCCTGTAAACTGTGCTCTTTTATATAAGATTATATTCGTTAAAGTGGATAATTGAATTTTCGTACATCAGAATACGACTTCGTCGCGGTTACATTTCTCGCGTCGCACTGCACTCTGAGATTTCACAAGCCGCCACATCATACCGAGCGTGTAATTCGATGGGAGAGTTGGACGGAGATTGAGTCGCGTAATATGAGGTAATTGGTTTAGCCGATTCGACCTCCGGCGTTATGTTCACTAAGGCACGTCTCCGTGCTACAATCTTCGACAATGTTCTTTGCTCGAACGTGTCTCTATCATTATGCGATGAAGACAGGACAATACTTTTTTTTTTCTCTTTGGGTAGCTTGTTTTTTTCCGCACAAACTTCTAGCCATTGAAATTTCATTGCCTCGCGATTAATTGTCAACGAAATTATGGAAAGTGGTGCATCTTCTTGACAGAAAAATTAGAATTAATTTCTGAAATGGTGAACATTGAAAATGATGTTAGCTACTTTTTCAACATGATGGAGAAAACAAAAAAAAAATCAGGATGATTGAAAAGCAGGTAGGACAAAGTTGAAGAGCTCTAGAAATTGAAATATGAGGTTCGGTAGGTCGATCTATATCGTCTCAAGAGAGAAAAGAGAGAGAGGGAGAGAGGGAGAGAGAGAGAGAGAGAGAGAGAGAGAGAAGGGTCGACGGAAAAAAAAGTCAGACTTCTTTTCGTACCTTTGCGGGGAGCCACCATCATTTTCGTTGGTGCAAAGAAAACTTCGTCCTTCTCCGTACGCTTTACATGAAATACATACAATATATATAATTCATCTTGACCCAGTTTTTTTTTTCGATCCGCTCCTCAGAAAAACCTTTCGGTATTTTTTCCCTTTCATCGCGGCTCGAATCAAAAAAATATAAAGAACGAGCCGCGAAAAATATGTGAGAACGATGGAAAAAGTGAAAGGTTCGAGCCGATATTATCGACCATATCTCACCTCGTTAAATCTTGCGAAACTCGTACAAGGACACTTTACATCCCTTTTTTCACGATTGGAAGAGTGATATAAAGGAAAGGAAGAGGTGCGAAGACACAAAGGTCTCTCATGTGTATCGAGCATTCTAGAGCTGACGCCTGACCATTATAACTTTTCATCCCTTCTGGTCAATACATAGGGGCGAGGGGGGCAAGACGGTCTACCCGGTCAAATATTCGATCTGAATGAATCAATCACGTTCGTTTTGGAATCGTACGATGCGCTGCCATGACACCCATGGCACCCATGACACCCGCGTGTTGTCGCGCCAGAGGTGCACGCGTATCGAGTAACGATGAGAAAACTGATTTTTCGTATAATTGTTGTCGTTTTAAAATTAGATTTCGGATGTTACTGTGCTTTATCAATTAAGGGGTTACACCATCCTGCGAGGCTAGTATAAGACTCGGTATTCATGAATATTTTGTGGCTAAACTAATGCATATTTTTTTATTTCTATCTTTACACTCATTTACTACATATTTTCAGCTTCTTAAATGTATTTTTTTTATCTAAAAATATTGATAATCGGCGGAGATACAAGCCTCCGCGCGCGTCAATGAAAAAGAAAAAAGCTGAATCAAAGAAAAAAAACACTATTCATGTCTGTGCGCTTTGCCAGCCCGAATAAAGCCACTTGGGTGTAGCGTGATTGGGAAATACCCACGTAGAAATTTCCATAGGGTCCGATTCGGGACGCTTTCAGGTTGCCTGACTGCTCTGGTAGGGCACTTATAAGGGAACCCGATAGCGCCCTGATAGAAAGTGTAACGTTCTGTCACATATGGGCCTTATCTGATTGTCTGATCAGGCTGTTCATCCCGTTGCCTGACCCGGCGTTTATAATGCTGCCTGATCAGGTCATTATAATGTTGCCTGATCAGGTCCATATAATGCTTCCTTATGTAGCCAGTACACATACATGCTCGTACATATACACACTCAACAATATATTTATACAAGGCCTAGAATGGATTTGTCAATATAATTTTTATTACGACAAGTTACAAAAAAAGTTTATAATCAGATTAATTAAAGAGAGGATAGGGATCATTATGAATAATGTTCCATTTGTGTTTTATGTTGAAGTGTTTTTATTCCGAACCGCCCGTTTCCCTCCCAATCCTTGGCATTATCAATTACTTTTCTCACGGCTTTCTCAAAGTGTTTTGACGGCAAATAGAGGAAAATATACGCTCGTTCAATTCAAGCGTCTCGTTAATTATTAGTTCGTATTTTTCGGACATGAACTTGGTGAAAAACAATTTTTTTTTTAGAAATTTAATCATTAATAACGTATTAAACGTCCATATATGTTTTTAGGTTATACATATATTGTTCACACGACGATGACAGATTTTGTACTGTGTTTGGAGATTTCGAAATACAGCGGAATCTTCTAGCACGCATCCGAGTTGCATAACTTTTTTTTTTCCGTCACTGTCCACAACACCTTTCAAAAACGTCAAAACTTCAAAGATAATATGCTTCTGAATGAAAATTTCGATATAGGATATAGGAGGTTATGTGCGTTGATGGAATGCTGAGACAGTTGTAAGGCAAGCCCCAATAGGGCCTTATTAGGTCAAGCCCTAGTAGGCCCATATCCGTATTGCCTGATTTACGGAGTTAAAAAGACACTCTGATCAGGCCGAAGTAAGGTAGCCTTCTTACTCCCGTACTACGGTTTCACCGTTCCGGTCGGCATCCGGCACCGATCAGACGTGCCCCATTACGGCATTCGAGACCGCAGCGTGATAACGGCCTGATCAGTGATCAAGCTACCTGATCAAAATATGGGGCAAGATGAGGAGATCTCTCTTTTTTCATTTTTATTATCTATAATTATCACTCGAATGTTACCAATTTGACCAAATCTTGTGAGAACGATAATTGTAGGTTGACTCAGAAATAAATACGATTATGCGACTTTAAAAAAATTAGTTTTATCGAGCTTCAAACCTTAATTGACCCCCTATATATGACGAAAGGACAACAGAATGATTTTTAGTCTTTTTTTTTTCAACGCCGCTAAAGCATGAGTTATTTTTCTGTCATTTTATTTCATAATTTTGAAACGGCTGCAAAAGCCAATCCCGTCAATGGGGCCGTTTTATTTTGACAGCGTAATTCAGCACTTCAGTATTTTCGTGATCACCATATACTCGTGTTTTTTTCTTCACGCCTGTACAATAGCGGTTGCACTTTTTTAAAGTCCTGGAACGAGAAGATGTTACCTCGACGTTGAAATTCCCAGTTGGCTCGTTGCTTCGCTTTCGTTATATTTACTTAGAGCTTGCGCATCACCGTTTACGCTTGGTGCATCACTGGAACGTTGCGGAACAAGCTGGGATAGCTTTGCCCCAGAGCATTCAAAATTGCATATGTGAACAACGCGAATGCTTCACTTATACGTGCTGAACACTACGACTACCTATGTGTAATAATCTATGTGCACCGAGTAATGAATTTTCGTTGCGGTGTCTTCGGTAAATAGAATTACATGTTGTAAAGTACTGAGGATGTTCGGTATCGAGAATCGGGATGAAAGACTCGAACAAAACTTGTAGCCTTTACGTGTAAGTCTAAATTGAATTCATAGACATGATGAACGATAAGAAATTTTGAGCGCAGAAGAGGCAAGATTCTCACGAAAATACTATCAAAGTTGTTTGTTTGGAAAGTTCCCGAAATACTTGTGAAGGAAATTGGAACAAACATCGCCAGATTGTATCTGTACATTTCGCCGTGCGGGTTTCCTCGCGTGGAATTTTGTCCGAAGAAACTTCATTAACGATTGCACCGCTTTATTAAGGGTTGTTTTGAAAAAAAAGTTCTGAAATATGGGTTTTATTATTTGTTTTGAAAAATATTTACACCGAGTTTCAAGTTCATACACACAAGGAATACAATTTTACATCCCATTTTATCCTTCTAGGAGTTGATTTTCCAAAAAAATCCTTTCTTAGTGCACCTGTAGGCCCTTTAAGGACCATATCTTTCGAATTTCATCGTAATGAAAGCATGGATTTCGATTTTCCGATACAAACGTCAATACCACGCTGCACCCCTAATTAAGGGCTGTTTTACAAAATTCTAAAATACACATTTTATTATTTGTTTTGAGGAATATTTTTTGTTTTTTTTTTAATCGCATGTTGAAAAATCCCCAAATATTGGCCCTCTGGACTAGAAGACGGCCTTAAAAAAATGGAGTTGACCTTCAATTGTCCGAAGTACCTCCACCTGCAAAAAAACTATTATCGCTATCGCATGGCCCCTTTCGTACTGTGCAATTTCATTTCAGCAAATATTTCTGTGAACCTTATAGTTTCGAAGATATCCAAGGTGCTAATAGTTATTGGACCACCCTGCATAAGAATAGCTATAGAAGTACGTAGGATTTTTTTGATATATTGTTTTTCGTCAAAATGGCGCATTTCTAAAACAAAAAGTATAAAATGCCATGAGAAAATCGTTAGAAAATTGTTTATAAAAAAAGGAAGTATTCACATTTCAAGTGAATCGGTTGAAATTTGTTTGAGTTATGAGTCCGGTCGACTTGAAAAATGTAGTTTTGAGATAAACGCGTTTAAAATTAGTAGAAAGTCACGACATGAAACAAGAGGGGTTGCGCTATAATTCGACAATCGAGTACTTAGAGATTTTTCTTACCCATAGTCTTTTAAAATATAATTTTATAGGTATTAAGGTACATTTTTAACAAAAAAAAATCGATTTTTGTAAAATCCTAGAGTGGCCTAAGGCCTTAAGGACCATATCTTCCGAATTCTGTCGAGATAAAAGCAGGGAACTCGATTATCCCATAAAAACTTCAACAAAATTTTCCAGATTAATTATCTTGTTGAAATGAATCTTCCAAACAATTTATAAAAATTAGATTATACTTGTTCATCCTTCTTTGTTTACTGTAGAAAATTTTATATTTTTAGCATCATTTTTCATCATGATATCACGATACGTCTCTCGCTTCCCATAAGCTTACATCTAAGTCTTGCATTATTGTGAAATTTTATCAATAACCAACTTTCTAAACGTCACGAAAAATTTTACCAATTTTTTTTTTTTATTGCTAATTACAGGTTACAATCAAATTCAAAGAAGTTTCATCATTTTTTTCTGCTAATACGTCAATCTCTTTGAGCGTTTTGGCAGACTGATCAGAGCTGGACCGTGGTACTTTGAGAATCAAGCCCATCCTGACACCTGTATTTTTTTTTATCATTCACCGTGTTCCAAAATTCGAAATAATAGAGAAAGAACGACAAGTTTCTCTTATCCTCTCGGCTCATTCTGTTGCGAGTTTAACGCTATAAAAAAAAAACAGTGTCAAAGACTGGAAAAGAGCGGTATAAAATAGCATGTACGATAGTGCAGTTACGGCATGATACGTGACGTTTCTTCTTTGCCAACGGTGCTCCTCCATCTCGTCCTCACCACTACGAAGTAGAAACGCTTTCCTTTAGTCAGACACTGGCTCTCGGTTTTCTTCGCACTGAACCTGGTCGTTTTTTTTTTCTCCTTCCGGCTAACGCTGCTCCTCACAATGGATCACTCAGAGTGTTGAGAACTCGGAACAAGCGTTGTAACGTTTTCTGGCTTTCAGCAGAGAATATAATTTTCCACCTCCGAGCGTTTTCCCTGGCAGAAGTTTTGCCCTCTCCGTGATTCATTTTACGCTTCTTTTCCACTATGGTTTCTCCTTTTTATTTTCTTCCGGTGGTTTCTCATGACGCCTCACACTGCCACTTGCTTCCACGTTAGGCAATGATCCCATTGCACGAGGTCTCTCCATTCGTGGGGAGGGGATGGAGAGATCCTGCTGAATGGCGTTTTACCTTTAACGATTCATTTGTAACGAGTCATCAGGTCAGGTTTATGAATGACGAGGAAGTGTCATCAATATAAGACTATTGCTCCTGGCAGAAAGTGAACTCTTCTAAAAGGCTTGCTTCCGTCAGTTCCTGACTAGAAATTTCCATCAGGCAGCCTGAACACTGATCAGGCCGCTATCATGCGGCGGTCTGGAATGCCGTAATGAGGCACGTCTGATAGGTGCCGGATGCCGACCGGATCCGTGAAACCGTAGTACGGGAGTAAGAAGGCTACCTTACTGCGGCCTGATCAGGATGCCTTTTTACTTCCGTAAATCAGGCAATACGGATATGGCCCTACTAGGGCTTGACCTAATAAGGCCCTATTGGGGCTTGCAAATGAAAGTTTAGGAAAATATAGTTCAGATGTTGTATTATTATATGGAAATTAATTAAATAAACCAGCATTACCTGTATCGTCTAAAAAAATTCTTGAAAATATGCTTTTTTTTTCACCGAATTAACCTTACCCCGCCCTTAAGGAGTCCCAATTTTTTTTTTACTGGCCAAATGGCCCATGTTTGCCTTTTGGAAATGCTGCACTGCTCGAGTGTTTTTCGCAAAATCTATTATGTCTGAGTAAAATATATACGCTAGACTCGATATGTTTAAGGCGTTGCGACGCCTTGGCGCTCGGAAAAATAATTACAAAAATAAAAAATTAACGCGATTATTATATACATAAAATAATTTTTATTTTTCACAAATACATCATAGTTTTATGAACAAATTAAAGAAACGGATTTACAAAAAAATAAATACTGGCGGAGTTATAAGTCATCTACGACCTTCTTTTGGAAATCCGGCATGATGGAATTTTTTTCTCTGTAACGCATCGTCTGAAAAAAAAATCCTTCTAATGAAAGGTAATAGCAAGGCTGTAGCATAGGGAAAAAAAAATTTTATTCTTTTTTTTTCGTAAAAATGATCGCCGCTTGAATGAAAAAATTCTGATTCTTACAAAAAATTTTAGTTAAAAAAATCGATAAAAAATGAACGCTACATCTAAATTAAAAAATCCTATGCTAAATCCTAGATAATATTATAAAGAATAAGTAACATGAATTTCATCGAAATCGGTTGAGTAGATCTCGAGATATTTCGTCCGCCATTTTTAAAAAAGGGCTCAACTAGACGACTCATATATTCGCTATTAAATGTTTTTTTTTCGTAAAACTATTAATGTCTTTGTGAAAAAAAAAAATATTTTATATGTTTAATAGTCGCGTGGAATTTAAAAAAAATTATTTTTGTAACCCCTTAACGCGGAGTATAAGGAAGCTCCACGTCCGTCGCTCGTGCCACTACTCTCTCGTGAATTCGCAAATATACGTGTGCGCTTATTGCATACGTGCCTACATAAAATTCAAGGTTCACTTGAATCCAAGGACGTTAAGCTCCCGCGCTATTTCTTCGACGTAGACATTTCGAATCATCTGTTTTCCAGGAAGGACTGTGCAGTAGTGCTTTGGACGTACATATTTATATGCAGTGTCTAAACAATTCTCTTCCTTGCCGGTTCTCCTTTATTCTCGTGCCCACTCTGGCACACATTGCACACACACACACACACACACACACACACACACACACACACACACACACACACACACACACACACACACACGCACAGATGAGATGTAATTTGACCGCAAGATTTTTACCCGTGGAAAATACAACGACAAATAGGATGAGGATTGTCTCCCTTTTCACCAAACTTTGTCGCAGGAGATAAAGTCTCGGCGCGTATACAGTCCATATATTTTAGAAAGAAACGAGAATATACAGGGTGGACCATTTAACGTGACCACCCCAAATATCTCCGTTGCCTTTGGAGTGACGAAAAGAATGTCAGGAGGTACTTTGATTGATTTCGAAGGGCTGATACAGTGGTGAAAAATTCATTTTTGTCAAGGTCATAGTTTTTGCGTTCTCAAGACCATCAATGATTTTTCCCAATGGGAAGATGTTTTTTTTTTATTATTAGATGAAGTAAAAAGTTCTGAGCGTTTTTTGGCTTTATTTCGAGGAAGAAATTAACATAGGATTATCCGATTTAGATAAAATATGCGCCATTTTGTTCAATAACTTTTGTCCATTTTGAAGGCAATTTCATAATTCCGCGATTGAAGAAGTCCTCGTCCCTATTGGTAAAAAACTTGACCAGCTCATTTTCACAAGCCTCTATTGAGGCCAGTTTTGTACCATCAAGAAAATTTTGCAAATGCTTAAAAAGGTGATAATCGCTTGATGCCAGGTCTGGACTATACGGCGGGTGCGATAGAACCTCCCATCCAAGCTCTCGGAGCTTCTGGCGCATCGTTAAAGATGTGTGCGGTCTGGCGTTGTCTTGATGGAACACAACACCCTTCCTATTGGCCAATTCTGGCCGCTTCTGGTCGATCGCCTGCTTGAATCTGTTCAGTTGTTGACAGTAGAGGTCCGAATTGAGTATTTGGCCCGATGGGAGCAGCTCATAGTCGATGATTCCCTTCCAATCCCACCAAACACACAGCAATACCTTCTTGGTCGTTAATCCGGGCTTGGCGATCGTTTAGGTAACAGTTAGGTAATCAATAATTACCTAAAAAACAGAGTTTTTAGGTAATTATTGATAATAATAAAATGATCTGAACGTATGAATAAAATTTAAAAATTGAGACATTTTTGTTGTTGGACAGTTGAAACAGATGTACAGTCACTGACAAAACCTCAGTCAAGCACACGCCAATATCGTCGAATGTGTGACTTCAATGATAATTAAAAGTGGAAAATGAATGTTTCTAAGTGTTAATTTATTATTAAATTAGCTACTTGTAAGGCTAAACATGTACGGCATGATCTAGACTCGTAAATTCACGATTTGCCCATTTTGGACTAACTTTTTGCCCGATGGTTCATCCAATAAAATCTAAAAAAAAATCATTGATGGATTTTCGTAACGAAATGTTGCCTGAAGAAATTCGAGCAATTGAAAAGTAATAATTTCCATTGCATTCCAACGATGAAAACTTCAATATCATAACTTTTTTGCAATTTTGTAGCACGAAAACTACGTTAATTCATAATTATATCCTAAATAGTATATTATGATACAAGGACGAAAAAACTTTTTTTAACGAGTGTTGCAATCACACGAGGTTAGAAAAAGTTTTTTTTTCGTTGAGTATTATAAGAGATTTTATTGTACGCGGCGTGAAAATGTTAGTTTTACGTACGCGAAGCGTGCGTAAAACTTCCATTATCGTACCGAGTGGAATAAATGTTTTATTTGTATTCAATGGCCACTTTTCTATGAAATAGAACTCGAAAATCTTTGCGAAACGAACTATATTGAAAAAAACACGATTTTTCTTTACATTTCACTGTTCAATTGAAGTGTCTATTCTACTTCACAATATTTTAATTCAACCTTGTTCCTATTTTAATGATCACTCGTCTATCCATTTTTTTTTTCTTTAGTTTTCAGTCACACAGACAATTATTCCAAGATCCAGTTGCACGCGGAAATCGCGCACACGGTTCGTCGGATCATTTTCCCGTGGGCAAAAGCGTTCGAAGGTTGCATTAGAGAATGGCAAAAAAGCTCTCAGACCATACACGACTTTTTTTTCGCCCTCTGGGGGGTTCACCCTTTTCCTCTACTGGTTTCCCAGTGATAGGGCTCTACCTCACACCTCGTCAACCCTCACACTTCGCGTGGTCTGGAATGCCTCGAGGCGGCAAGGGTGCCAACCTGGACAGCATGTATAGGATATTCTTCGTAAACTTTGGCATTTGTTTGTATTTGTCAGAAAAAAAAATTCCTGTCATTAACGCAGAGCTTCAAAGGTAATCGTAAGCAAAAAAAAAAAGCTGACGTCAATCGGTCGTGATCATTTTTACTTTATAAAAATACTTTGAACGAAATAAAAAATCAGCTATTTAAGGTAGTAGTCTCGCCACAGTCACGTTGAAAAGTTTATTCTCCGCTCAATCGATGAAATATCAGGATGTAAAAACTTATAAAGTAGGAGAAGGTGGGGCACAGTGTGTCAGTTCTATCCTATCGAATTTTTACTCTTACCAAAGTAGTCTGATTGGAAAAAAAAGGAAGATTTTATAGACCTCTGGGCGTGCAATAAAGTTACCATATTTTTTGTTAAAGGATTAAAAATCCTAAAATAATGGGTTCGAAAAAAAATTTGCTGATTGGCTGATTGTGCCCCACGGGTGGGGTACAATGTGTCATATAGGTTGGGTACAGTGTGTCAAGTGCTGCGAAGCGTAGGGTACAACGAGCCGGTTGAAACTCTTATATTTTCCTAACATAGATAAAAGATTTTCCATACATACCGATAATTTCACAACGGGTATTATTTGCCAATAACATTGGGATTCGACTCATTGTGCTCAACAACTCGATGACACATTGTGCTCCACACAATTGCCCCACAATATTTGACGTTTTCCCGGTAAGCGACATTTTTTTTCGAGGCTCAAATTAATTTTGTACTTTTAATAATTCTTCGTCAGCTGCTATTGACTTTCTTTTAGGCCAGCCGAAAATTAATATAAATCACGGAGCAAAACAAAAAATTTCGAACTTTACAGGCTAAAAAACTCCGAGAAATCGCACGTGGTTGACAGTTGCTCGTGACACATTGCGCTTCTTCGAAGCGTCGTGACTTCTTTGTTTCCTCATCGGGAGTCGATTCATTTTGCCCCACCACTCGGTGACACACTGTACCCCACTAGTGAAATATTTGATTATTGATGAAAATAACTATTAATTAAACTACGAATGGAAAAACACAAGTCACTGAGTGCATCATAAATAATAAAAGTATCGATTAGGACCGAAAACCGGAGCCGCAACAGAAAGTGTCGTTATATTTTACGTTTTCCCGGCGAGCCAAATATTTTTTTTCTACGCTTCAAATCAATTTTTAATTTTCAATGATCCTTTGTGAGCTACTATCGACTTTCTTTTAGGCTTGACGAAACCTAACATAAATCGCGGTCCAATACATAAAATTTCGGAATTTACGAGCTACAAAACTCCGAGAAACTGCATGTGGCTCACTGTGCCCCGTGACTCATTGTGCCCCACTCTCTCCTAATGATAAAAACGCCTAATATAATGTTTACCTAACCCTCACTTTTGTATCAGATTGTCCATTCCGGCTACCAATACACACATCCTCTGCGTATACGGATATGAACACAGTACTGTAATTTAGTTCTAGTCTGCTCCAGTCGTGGCGCTAGCGTCGCTAGACATTGCTCAATTTAAATCGCTATATCTCTGAAACTAGACGGTGAAAATTCATGATTTTTTTTTTACCCACTTCGTCATATTTTCCTCTGTAAATGAGATTTTTTCTTTTAATCTGTTGAAACGTTTGGAAGTTATTGCGTGAAATGTGGAATTGTTCCACTGCTCCCCATAAGAACACGTGTAAAACCATGAAATCTTTGATTGCAAATACGTCGAAAACGGAACGGTGAATCCTTCTGAAATTTTGTAGGCAATCATTCAATAGTGTCTTGAATGAGTCCTAAAAATCAAAATAAAAATCTATAGAAAAACGCCTTGGCGAGACTTCCTACCTTAAGGAATAAAAACAATTTTTGTTAGTAAAATAAATCCCACGTATTTTCGATGTCTAAAAAACAAAGGATAATCGTCATGTTTGCCATGATTGCATTTTTTCCCATCGATTTTATACTTGCCTTGGCTCTGCCTTCATCAATCGAAATGGCTCGCCTTTTCGTACCCTTCAAACCCTTTTTCACCCGTCCCTCCTCTCTGCTGCTCCATAAATTACGGGTCATTGAGTTTTTCCTAAACACGCCACCTGCCACTTGATTCAAGTGCGCTTCACACTGACACGAGGTTGTGTAAATCGGTGCATACACATACATACACCCACGTATACGGGCATAATACATAGTAAAACTATTATAAATCTCCGCAATGACGGAGAGAGCATGAAATCAATAAATCGTAAAATCGTTATCGAAACAATATGGAAATGGAAAGGCTGGCTGTTTCATGTAGGATCATCGTGAAGTAGAGAAAAACGAGATGCACGAGATCTATCATCTCCCGACCCAATGATAATATACATATATATATATTTATATATATATATATATATATATATATATATATATATATATATATATATATATATAGTGTCGTGTTTATCTTCAGTGTGAAGTTCGCTGTTACAGTGGTGTGGTCTGTCCCCCGCGTACTGCTGATGCCACACGCTTACTGGGGCATCGTGTCACGGGAACATCAACTATGCTACCGTATATCCGAGAGGAAGACACCCAGGTATCTCTCCTAAATACGTGACAAAATCCATCTCTGCTTTTTTTTTTCTTCCACCCCCTCGAAGTAAAACGTATTAGATGAAGTAAAAAGTTCTGAGTGTTTTTTCGCTTTATTTCCATGATGAAATTAACATAGTTAGGATTATCCGATTTAGATCAAATATGCGCCGTTTTGTTCGATAACTTTTGTCCATTTTGAAGGCAATTTCATAATTCTGCGATTGAAGAAGTCCTCGTCCCTATTGGTAAAAAAACTTGACCAGCTCATTTTCACAAGCCTCTCTTGAGGCCAGTATTGTACCATCAAGAATATTTTGCAAATACTTGAAAAGGTGATAATCGCTTGGTGCCAGGTCTGGACTGTACGGCGGGTGCGATAGAACCTCCCATCCAAGCTCTCGGAGCTTCTGACGCGTCGGTAAAGATGTGTGCGGCCTGGCGTTGCCTTGATGGAACACAACACCCTTCCTATTGGCCAATTCTGGCCGCTTCTGGTCGATCGCCTGCTTCAATCTAGTCAGTTGTTGACAGTAGAGGTCCGAATTGAGTGTTTGGCCCGATGGGAGCAGCTCATAGTGGATGATTCCCTTCCGATCCCAACAAACACACAGCAAAACCTTCTTGGCCGTTAATCTGGGCTTGGCGATCGTTTGGGCCGGCTCACCGCGATTGGACCAAGATCTTTTTCGGCTGTTGTTCTCGTATGTGACCCATTTTACATCGGCAGTCACCATCCGCTTCAAAAAGTGGTCGATTTCGTTACGCTTCAGCAAAGAATCGCAGGCATCAATTCGGTCCAAAAGGTTCTTTTGCGTAAATTCGTGTGGCACCCATACATCGAGCTTCTTCTTGAGACCAGCCTTATGCAAATGGTTCCAAACGGTTTTCTGGCTAATCTTCAGTTCCTGGGCAATGGAATAAGTGCTCACATGACGATCCGACTCGACGATTTCCATGATTTTATCGACATTTTCGATGATTGGCCTACCAGAGCGTACCTCATCTTCGACGTCCATATTACCAGAACGGAATCGTTGGAACCACCGCTTTGCTGTTGCATTCGATACTGTATTGGGTCCATAAACAGCACACATTTTCTTGGCCACCTGCTTCGCCTTTTCACCTTGGTTGTAGTGTTACTGAAGAATGTATCAAATTTTCTCTTCTTTTACATCCATTTTGGAACGCTGTAACACACAACTGGCTTCGCCAAACACAAAACTGTCAAAGAACTTTTTTTGAATCGTAATGTTACCTTTAAATCGCCGTATAGTATGACCCGATGCGATGTATACATCGTGAGATATGGCTCACCAAAGACATCAAGCGGAAAACGCTCAGAACTTTTTACTTCATCAAATATTTTTAAACAGGTGGCAATGACGATCTCTGCACTCACCTAGTGTCACTTTCATGAAGTATTGGGTCTATGCATAATTCCGTAGGGAAATTCCGTCAAATGTCCCAGTCCCATGTTGCTTCCACGCTCGCGCATGCGCTAACCATACCAAGTGTCGTATTTTAAAGGAAAGATAAAAGCTCCATCGAGATCCGTAACTTATTGGAAGTTTAACTTATTGGAATAAGACTAAATAAACTTATTGGAATCATTCAATGATCCGATTTATTTTCGTTCCTGAGATACCTTTCAGCACTTGGAAGAGAGATGAGCTAATTCGTCTCGCTGTGACGTGCGTTAATCGGAGCATCGGGCATGTCTGATAGTTACCGTATTATTCCGCCGTTCACCTATCGCACCGTAATTCACCACAAATAGTTATATAGCTATTGATTAACACCGTTCGTTTGATCACCGGTAGTCCAATAAGTGTTTACAATAGTGTTCGCAGTATCCAGCTGTCTGGCGATCATTACGAATTGCACTAGGGCTGACGTACAAGTGTTTGAATGAGATACTACCCTGCTCCACCAAATTCAAACAATATCGTCCACAGTCATCTCTATATTGCGTCGTATTACTACTCCATTACTTCCGCTCGTAATATCACCTCAATGGAACGCTTGTAAATACCCCTGTCAAACGGCCACTTCTCCGAGAGCTTTCACACATACGTATGAGTCTGTGTGTGTGTGTGTGTACATACATTTATGCACGCGTATATTTTCCCGGGACACCCACGTCGACCCGAAACTCGTACAAACCCAGCAATTTAGACTCTCACAGTTTCGATTCAATCTTATACAGAGGAATACACTTCGTGAATAATGCAATTCGTATGTTCATGCTCTACATGTAGCACAGAGTACCTGCATCCACGAAGACATTCAATTTGGCATTGGCAAAACCTGTAATTGCTATTGCATTTTTCCAGTGACTTTTTTTTCCAGTTACCAATCTCCAGTATACCTTTATTAAGAGTGTGCATTGATGAAAGTGGTTATGGTACAAAGTGATGATTCAAAATATTGTCCACCACCTAGCCACTAGTTTTTGCCATCTTTCTGGTAATACGAGGAGAGTAAATTAAGTAACGAGACTGATTTTTCAATTTTTTTTTATTCAAATAGAATTACAACTCAATGTTGTCTCCCTGGAGTAAACCACACTGAGCTGGAGACTTGAGTAAATTAAGGGCTTACATGCACCTGAGACGGCTAAAAGTAAGGTTATGTTTAAGAATTTTTTTTGTCTATAAAACTGAATTTTATTGAACAACCATGATATATATTTTAAAGTATGACATTTTGTCTACATGGTGTGAAAATTTGGTTAAAAAATTTCAAACGGTAAAAAAGTTACAGTCGTTTTCCTGGGACGTGTTTTTGGTGACAGCGTTTGCGGTAGCAGACGTGCCTCTGCCATTTTTTATCTAAAAAAAATTTTTTTCTTAAAGTAGATAGATAAAACTAGTACTTATCGAGCCGGAATTTAAAAATTTAATTTTTTCGGCTCATGGCAATCACTGGAATGAAACAGGCGATTTTTCGCCTCAAAATTGTTCAGTACTTATGATGAAAAAAAAAACGATGCCAGGTATCGAAAAAAACGGCTCGATAAGTACTAGATTATTGTGTGAAGTATAACTGTGCAAAACTTGATCCCGATCGGTCCAGTAGTTGCGGAGATATTTCTG
Organism: Ophion ventricosus; assembly: GCA_963932345.1. Classification (NCBI taxonomy): domain Eukaryota; kingdom Metazoa; phylum Arthropoda; class Insecta; order Hymenoptera; family Ichneumonidae; genus Ophion; species Ophion ventricosus. The sequence continues at coordinate 1,570,923 of OZ010719.1, read as the reverse complement.
GTACCGATTTTGAAAACACTGTTTCGAGTAAAACGCGTTTGAAGTTTTGAGTACACTTTACACTGAAATAACTGGTTTAATTTGAACTTACATGAAATCGTCGATTCGTGGGCCATAAGACGGATCTTCCTTAGATGTTGACGCTTCCATTAGATCTTTTTTTTTTGCTGTATCAACCTCGTTCATAGTCAAACTCATAGTCAAACAGATGACAAAGGCCGCTTCTACCTGCGCCCCAACCGTTAGTCGTTGCTCACCCGGTCAGTTACAAAATGCTATAACTTCGTCATTACTGCGAATTTCCTTATGAAATTTTCAGGGTAGACACTCAAAGTGCCTTCGAATGAGCGCCTTTTTGAAAAATCGATCTTTTTGACCTACCCAGGTGTATGTAAGCCCTTGAGGAATGAGACTGATTTTTTTTTCAATGTTTTTATTCGAATAGAATTACATCTCAATATTGTCTCCCTCAGAATAAGTTTCCTGGGAAGCCACACAGCGCTGGAGACGATTCTTCTAATCCTCATAGCAGTGCTGGAACTCGGATACTGGAATAGCCATCAGCTGGTCGGTTACAGCCGTTTGAATGTTTTTGATTGTCCCAAAATTACGTCCCTTGAGGTGTTTATTAAGTCTCGAGAAGAGAAAACAGTCACAAGGACTCAAGTCAGGCAAATAAGGAGGCTGAGGAGCCACAGGAATGTTATTACTGGCCAAAAACTCGTTTATTGAAATTGCTGTGCGACAGTAATTTTTCTCATACCCAATTCATTGGTGAAAATCTGATGAACGGTGGTGTGAGTCAAATTCAACTCTTCCCCGATCATTCTGACTGTCAACCGACGATCTGAACGCACATGATCCCGGATTCTGTCGACATTTTCATCGGTTCTTGAAGATGAAGGCCTTCCGCTGCGTGGTTCATCTTCAATCGACTCTCTTCCTTCTGAAAATGCCTCGAACCACCGAAAAACCTGGGCCCTTGACGAAACACTGTCTCCCGTAGGCCTGCTGAAGTTTTGCAAAAGTTTCCGTTGCACTGTGCCCAAGTCTGAAGGAAAACCTGATAGCACACCGTTGCTCGCAATTGTTGTCACTCATTTTTAAAACGCACTTGAAAAAAACTGTTTCACAAAAAAAATCACTATGAACAACCAAATTACTCTAGCAGGTTCAAACTCGTACTGAAGGCGTATCACATGTTCACCTCCCGCTCCCTCCAAGTCCCGCGTCCCAAGTGTTGCCGGATCGAACGCTAAGTTGCCAGTCTCACTTCGAAAGAACGACACATCTTTAGAGGCTATCTGCTAGCCTGGACGTTCCTTATCTTCCGTGTCAAAATCACCTTTTTTTTTATAGCGTCGTAACCAGTACTCACATGTGGCAATCGATGAAGCATGATCGCCCTGAGCTTCCGATACAACATTCGTTGACTTTCAGCAGCACTTTTCTTCAAACGGAAGCAAAAGTGCAAATCATTCCGCAAATTGCGTTTTGTTGGCACAAAATTCGACACATTTGACGTTAAAAAACCAGCAATATCCTTTACACGCCGGCAAAATAACACATACTGAAAACTAAAGTTACGTGATGATGCTTTGACATAAAATTGGTAACAATATGAGCTGATATAGTAATAGTTACGCCACCTTTTAAAAATCCCTTAAAATGCACACACACACACACCCAATAGATCAGCTGTCTCCAATGTGTCACTGTCACGAATGATCAATAGGTACGCCGCTGACGTTTCATTGAGCACTCCAATAATAGTACAGAGGAGTAAAAAAAAAGTCGACCGGTAACAATGAACGACCAAGTATCAAAGTTTGCGATCAATCGATCAAATAGTGACGCTATAGTTGCGTTAAAATGACTTTATTCCACTCGTCACGATAATCCACGTTTTACGCACCCTTCGCGTACGTAAAAGTCCCATTTTCACACCGAGTACAATAAAATTTCGTATAACACACGACGAAAAAAACTTTTTCTAACCTCGTGTGATTGCAACCCTCGTCTTTGGCTCGTGCTGCAAACGCACACTCGTTAAAAAAAAGTATTTTTTACGTCCTCGTGTCATAATGTACTATCAAGTGATTCGAGGCATTCTTTGTCCGAGGTAGACGACAGCATTGAGATGGTTGATGTTCATCGATTCGCACGGGGATGTAAACTAGCTCTGTGTTTGTTCTCGGTGCGTAGGTGGATCGGGCGGAGAACGAGGAGGCCCAGGGAGGAGGTCTGGCGCCGTCGACCGTCTACAGCGCTGCTTCCGGTTCGAGGATGGGTCCTGGGCCCGATTCCGGTAGCAGCGCCCGATCCTCGGACCTCCGTCCACCAGCGATCTCCCGAGACGACAGAGACGACGAGGATGACAGGAGTGGCGGTCGACGGTCAAACTTTCATGGCGGATCCAGGTGAGTACTCTAAATGTTCTTATGAATCCTTCGCGTATCATGTGACCTTGAAAAAAAAAAAAAAAGAAAATCTTTCTCGGAAAAAAGAAACCCTCATATTTCCCTTCCCGGTTTCCGAGCTTTTTATCTTGGGAATGACATTTTCATTCCAATTGACGATAACTCGATCATACGCGTAAAAATAAAAAAATATACATATATATGTATATACACGTGTATAACGGATTACAGGCTTCTTACTCACCACCTAAGTTTCTCGATATTTTCAATACAGACGATCTTTACAAAATGTTTTATTAATTTTTGTCCCCCAACTCAAATCTCGTTAAAATAAATTTCGTTCATGATTGGTTACTGAATATATTTGTAAAAAAAATGATTCGTTTGATCATTCTCGTCTTGGCTACATACGTGCGGAATGTTTCAACATAGCCGGAGATTTTGGAAAATATCCTTCCAACGGAAGAAAAGACCGCAAGCGTTACTTTGCGGATTTCGATAGTGGCCTGAAAAGTCAGCACACCCCCTTCCCAATGATCCCCACAGTGTCGTTCGATCTTGGGGTTAAGCCTCCTCAGTATCCTCCAACTCCATCGAATGTCTTCTGAGCCAAGGCTCCCTTGCGTCACCGAAAACTTCAGGGATGAGGGAGGGTGCGGAATGGGCGGGCGTCGAAATAAAGTGGATCGGACAGCCTCGGGTTTTTCGTACGAGATGGCACGAGACATGCTCGTTTCTACACTCCTTAAACTATCCTGACGCTTTTTTCAACTCGATTTTCTCAGCCTCAGTATCCTTCCGCCATACTCACGAGGAACATCACTTTAGTGGTCGCCTTCGATTTTGTTAAAACTCATTGTACATCGTGGAGCATTTAAGACTATTAGATACGTTTTTTTTTATCGATGGGAAAAGTGTTTTAAGGGGTTACGTGGGTTTCGAAGCCAAAAAAGGCATATTTTCTCTATTTTTTTAAATATAATGTATAGATTATTTTATTCAAAATGTTAAGCACATAAAAGAGCAACATTTCAACAATAGTTTGAAAAAATTTCATCCAAAAATTTGGGAAATTCAGCCGGTGGGAGCTGGTTTCCGGAGAACCCTCAAAAAAAAGTGTCCTCGTGGTGGTCAGGATAACTCATGATAGCTTTATCTGAAATTAAAAAACCAATTTTTTTTCTGTTAATAGATAAGTATAGCTCGTGATTGAAGGAAGGATTTTAAAAAAAAATTGAAATTTGAATTTTTGACAGAGTTGTATGCAAAATAGTTCAATTTTTGGTACAATTTACACTACGTATGGCCTTGTAAAATTGGTTTTAATCGAAAAAAAAAGAAAACCTTCGTTCAATCACTAGTCAATGCTATTTTGAAGAAGTGTGCAAAATTTCAATAAGATCGGTGGATTAGTTTTTGAGAAATCGTGTCCACCGAATTCAAAAATAGTATCTTGAGAAAAATGCGTATACCTGCGGCCGTGGTCGGGTTCTACTGCTAAAAAAGCACTGCTAAAAAAGTACTGCTAAAGGCTCTACTGCTGAAACTGTACTGCTAAACGAGCTCTACTGCTAAAAGCTCCACTGCTAAAACTGTACTGCTAAAAGGGTCCACTGCTAAAAGCGGTACTGCTAAATGGGCTCTACTGCTAAAACTGGACTGCTAAAACTAGCTTCTGACAGAGGGCTCATATAAGTCCCACTGATGGAGGTTATACTGTACTTTTTGTGGTTTTTTGACGATTTTTTGTAATTTGTCATCTAACATCTAACTTGTCATCTAACATTAACTACTAATTTTCATGTCATTTTCCCTTTGTTTTTCAACGTTCTATTAACTTTTCAATGATTTTTAATGATTTCCAACAAAACTTTTCAAAAACATACCCTTTTGCGTTTTAGCAGTTGAGACTCTTTAGCAGTACTGCTTTTAGCACTAGAGCCTATTTAGCAGACCAGTTTTAGCACTAGAGCCCATTTAGAACTAGAGCTTTTAGCAGTACAATTTTAGCAGTAGAGCTTTTAGCAGTACAGCTTTAGCAGTAGAGCCCGTTTAGCAGTAGAATTTTTAGCAGTTCTTTTTTAGCACTAGAGCAGTAGAGCCCCTGCGTCGCTCCCGGCCGATCTTTCCCAACGGGGTGAATTCCCAAAGGCTCTCTCTCTCCCCTAGACTTTTACTCCGATTTACTTAAAACTTTGGGAGAATATTCTAGACATATTGTACTATTAGATAATAAAAATGTTAAAAATGGATTTTTTGAAATTTTCAAACCCACGTAACCCCTTAAAGGATCATCACAGTGTAACGGGTCGAAAAATAGCTGATTGTCGTGATTTTTTTTCGATCGTTAAAATACGCTAATCAGTCTGATTTTTTTTATGTCAAATTAAAGCACTCATGAAGAACAGAAAATAAATTTTTAAACGTTTTCTTAATTTTTTTTTACATTTTTTTTAACGGTTGAGAATGTCTTCGAAAAAAACGAGTCCTCACGGTGTACACGGTTGTGGCCAAAAATATTATCCGAAACAAAAATTTGTAAAAAGATTATTAATCAATATGAAGACCGCTATCTTGCTATGGAGGTTTTTTAAATCAAAATTGACAACATGGCGGTGGTTTGAAAAAAAAGTATCAAAATTAGCCTGTTTTTTCGACAGTTTTTCGTTAAAAAAAATATTAAGATTAAAAAAAAGCTTCCATAGCAAGATAAAGAATGGCGTGAAGATTGTTGTGTCAAGATTTGGGACGGATAGCCTGAAAATTCTTCCTTTGAGAGTGTACACCGTTTTGGAAAACGAAGTTTCGAGAAAAACGCGTTTAAAGTTTCGAGTGCGGAACGCCACTGCTGCTTAAATCACTTTCTCTAAAAAAAAAAAAAGGCTGTAGCGACCGAAATTATTCGAATTTTGCCCCAAAAATTGCACAGCATATTTATAACCGTCTACACTATCGGATAATACAAAAAAAAATTGTATGCGTAGTTGCCACGCTCGTTAGGAGTGAAACTTCAAACACTCATGTCACTGATTAATGAAAATACCAGATTGTGCTGAAAAGAAATATAAAACAATTAATTGAATTTTCTGCAAAATTGCAAAATTACAAGATTAACTTTTATTCATTTAATTTTCGATGAAGAACTTAATTCTGCATTGACAATTCAATTATAAATTTGGAATTCATTGAAAGATTTCATTGACTTTCGTACGATTGCAATTAAAATTCAATTGAAATTAACTGTTTTCTCATTTTTTATTTCACTTAACCTCTAACGAGGCTCATAATCTTAAAGAGCAATTTATGTTAAATTCACATTAAATTTTCCGTTAATTATTTTCATTCGTCATTTTTGTCGTCACTTTTATTATTATTTTTATTATTTATGAACGATTGAAGTTATTAAGAATGATAGAAAAAGATAAAATAAAACGTACCTTCGGATAACCTAGAACTCGGTGGGTTATTTCCACAATTATTAGCCATTTTCTACTTTTCACAATTTCAGTCTTTTAAATTGTCACTTTTAATATTCATCACATAACACTCACCTCATATATTTGACAAAATGCTTTATAAAAAATGAAACAAACAGCAACTAAAATTTTCCACACTATAAATCGAATGTAAATACACCGAGGTAAACAGCAAAACGCAAAAAGTAATGCCTGCGGAGCGTCACTTGAGACACATTTCAAAAACATTTGCTGAGTAGCAGAAGCAAAGCAAGAATGTTTTTAGAAAGATTGCTAGTGACGCGCCGTATGATTCTTTCTATACTATGGGGATACTAGTGCGCATGCGCACGTCTCCTTTCACTCACCGGCCCTCTCTCTCTCTCTCTCTCTCTCTCTCTCTCTTTTCCCCCTCCACGGTAGCGTTAGAAAGTAACGCAAACGTTAAACGCGAGAACCTCGTATAAGAAGTGTCACATGGAAAATCGATTTTTTGAAAATTTTACACTGTGATGTGATCCCTTGAGGAATTCACCCCTTAGAGTGAAGCACGTCAAGGGTTGATTTTGCAGAATTTTATTATGTGAAAATTCAGGTTTCAAGGTCCAATTCACTTCAGCGTGTATATCAAAGAGCATTTAGTAGGGGTAGCCATGATTCGATCTTCGCGCAACCTCGTCAACCTTCGTTGACGATCGAACTCACCATCCCTACGAGCTTCATCGCTTTTTCCCAAATTTCCTGCGGCCCGTAACGAAGTTTACGAGACAGGGAATACACACTGGCTTCGAAGAGGGAAGGTCGTGTGTCATTATAGTTTGATGGATTTATCATACCCTTGGCGTGTGATGCATCGGGCGCTTTCCCTCGATCACGTGGCATTTTCCGACGTCACTCTCTCTCTCTCTCTCTCTCTCTCTCTCTCTCTCTCTCTCTCTCTCTCTCTCTCTCTCTCTCTCTCTCACTCTCTCTCTCTTACTCTGTCTCTCGACCAAAACACGAATAAAAATGTTGGAGCTTCAACTCATTGATTCTGAGCACACCCGTACAAACGAGAATATTGTCAATCAAAAATAAAGCTGAACATCAAAGGACAATGATTACCATCGAATGAAAAGTGCACTTTTTCACTCTTTCGCGGATTTTTTCTGCTCTCAGACTTTCGTTTGTTGAATGAAGTATACGTCTGCAGAAAAAAAAACACCTTTTCTCGGAGATCATCAAATCATTGTTTATCCACTTTCTCCCCGTTTCTGTCTTTTCCTTTTATATCTCGTGCGGAAAATTGGCAGGTCATCACTAATACAATTCGGGGCCTTCGAGGGATTATTTGTTAACCCTTTGTGGTCATACATCCAAATTCAATCGCGGTGATCACACTTGGGTCGATTCTACCCGGTCAGTTTTCCAAAAAGTATTGTGACCAAACTATCCGTCCGAAGTGGTTCAAAAAATTACGGAATATGCTTTGAACTTTCTAGATGATGTACGAAAAATGTATGTGTAGTTAGAGATTCTTTACACCCATAATCTTTTGGAATATAATTTTATAGGTACCAAGGTACACTTTTAACAACAAAAAAATGATTTTTGGAAAATCCTAGAGTGGCCTAAGGCCTTAATAAACATTAGGGAAAATTAAGATGGGCCCGATCAAAGCTCGAACTCAATTTCCGCAAGAGTAGACAATCTTCTTTTTTTCAAGCTGTTGAAGTTTATTTGGGTTCGAATCCAACTACCATTCTTTTTTTCCTCCATTATTACTGTTATCCGAAATATTTGTCGATAAATTGAGATTGGGAGGCCCCGAAATGAGAATTAAAGAAAAACGTTTGAATTGTTGCCGCAAATTTGGTCGGACAAAAAAATTGGGAGCCGGAACAAATGTATTTTCGTTGATGCAAACTTCAATATACCTTTTCCTCTCTCTCTCTCTCTCTCTCTCTCTCTCTCTCTCTCTCTCGCTCTCTGTCTCTCTCTCTCTCTCTCTCTCTCTCTCTGTCACACTCAGCCTTTTGTCTCTCTCACTTCCGTCTCGTACGTTCGAATAGTACGCTCTTCGCCAAAGTTTTTCTACCATCAGTCTGAGGCAATAGGAAGCCCAACTTTCCTACACAACGTGCTCCCTTATCACGTTCTCCATAATGTCACAAATCTGGTTAACCCAAAATCAAAGTTAGCCAATTTATTGGCTGTACAAATATTCGCTGAAATTCGATATGATTGTCACCTAGATTCGATCCCTTGAGGCACCAGAACGAGGCAAATCCGTTGTTTTGATATTTGGATTTGGGGGACAGACGGTACGAGAATTACATTTACGTCCAAAAGCCTTTGAGACTTTACGAGACAACAGGATGTTGTCCGGATTCATGGAACACGAGGGATCCCTAGCGTTTGCTGAAGTATTTTACCATAATGTCAATTTGTACAGTCCCAGTAATATGCAGTATGTCAACATTGATTTCATTGTTATTATTATTATTATTATTATAAATTTTATTGTTTCGGACAGAGAACTTTCTCACTTTGCACTGGCAAACGTTGCCATTTAATTGTCATTTTTCAGTTTTCATTTTCTTGATAATTTATGAAAGAAAAATATGTTGTTTTTTTTTTCTTTCGAAGTATGAAGACCTAACGAAAGGTTTTGCAATTGTTGTGCCCTGCTATAGACGACTAGCCTGCTGCTTCGCATTAACCTAATTATGATTTATTACTTGTGCGATAACGAGATCCTATCAAGCAGGAAGAGCTCAAGTGGCTAGATAATACGTGTAATTGGATCGATGTAATCCCACTTCATTCAGCTGGTGTGTAGCGAGGGACGTTTCTCTTTCTTTTTTTTTTTTTTTGCGTAGCGTTGCTGCTTTTGCTTGCACAGCCACTCCTGCATTAATGGCAAATAACTCGTGTATCCAGAGGGAAAAAAACGCTTGAGGAGAAAATTGGGAAAGGAAAGGGAAAATGTATAGACCGTGGTATGAATGAACTCTTAAGAGCTTTTAGGCCACTCTGGAGGCCAAAAAAAGGGCATATTTGTGATTTTTTTTTTCTTCAGCGAAACCATAAAATAAAACGAAATTACAAAATAGGCGTTTTATTGTACACACAATTGACTATACAAAATTATTTTTTCACAGCGATATATGTCAAAAATGGCGACTGTGCAGCATTTTTCCGATTACGTCTTTATTTATGGAAGGTCAACGGACGGACCAACAGCTCCTATAATTTTTGAGTTATCATGAGACACTAAAGTTTTTTCGATTATATTAGATGAAGTAAAAAGTTCTGAGAGTTTTTTTCGCTTTATTTCGACGATTAAATTAACATAGTTAGGATTATTCGATTTAGATCAAATTCGCACGGGACTAAGAACCGAAGCTATTTTAATGAAATTTTTGTTCACAATTACGTAAGACTTTCCGATTTACTCTTACATAAGTTTACTCAGTGTTCTAATTTCATGGAAATTCTCATTTCCAACCATTCCTCACCACTTTTATTTCTCTCAATGGCATTTGCCTCGAGACGTTTTTGTTTTATTCGTACGAGTAAATTTGCGTTTTGTATTTATTTGCTCTGCTAATAGCGTGAATAGGGATAAACGCTCGCGGTACAATAAATTTTAATTCCGAAAAGTTGAAATAAATGTTACAATAGTGTCGAGGAATTCGCTAGCGTTATTATCGAAGTACAAGTCCGTCGTGGCTCGTTGGAAAAACACGTGCACAATTTTTCCGAACGTCATTTTCAAAATGCCAACAAAACAAATGTTTCTCAGGGCTCTCGAATAGCTTTGGTATACCTGAAAGATAAATGCATGGCAAACGTTTTTTTCTTCCTTTTTCACTCTCACGTGAACATTCTTCTTCGTGTATGCC
>OZ010719.1:1418898-1560961 GCA_963932345.1 Ophion ventricosus | reverse complement strand
TTATATGTTATTGAATGAAGCAGAGAGGGAGAGAGCAAGTGTGTGTGTGTGTGTGGGTGTGTGTGTGAGAGAGAGAGAGAGAGAGAGAGAGAGAGAGAGAGAGAGAGAGAGAGAGAGAGAGAAAGAGAGAGAGAGAGAGAGAGAGAGAGAGAGAGAGAGAGAGAGAGAGAGAGAGAGCGAGAGGGAGAGAGAGAGAGAGAGAGAGAGAGAAGAGATCGAAAGGGGACCCGAACGTGTCTTATTCGCAGATCCTCAGCGTCAGCACTTCCACGTCGTAGGAGTTGCACAGCTGCAATTGGAATGACGTCGAGCAGTCATCCCACCCTTAGGAAGTCATTCAGCAATGGTCTTCTCAATACAGCGGATGTATCGACAGCTTCGGAGGGCTCGTTGGACAGCAACAGCAGCGCGGCACCTGATACCGAGATACCATCCTCGTCTAGGTGTCCCCGTAGCTCGAGAGGTTCCCAAAAGTGGAGTAACGTACGAGCCGTCATGGCCCTCTATTCCTCCCTTCGCAAGATCAAGAGGTACCTTTTTCTTTCCCCCGCAAAAAAAAAAAAAAAAAAAAAACCATCCGCACCTATATAGTTGATCACTCAGTTGTCTCGATCTTTCCTCACCATAAAACAAGACGCCTGTCACTGTCGAATTATTCGTTTCACCACGTTTTATAAAAAAAAAAAGAAAATATTTATTTCTCATTAATAATATTCCTCTGTAACACTTTGATCTATGATTCCTAATCAAATTGAGGTCTTACTGGATGGACCGTCGGGCAAAAAGTTACTCCAAAATGAGCGAATTGTGGATTTACAAGTCTAGATCATGTCGTACACGTTTAGCCTTACAAATAGCTAATTTTTAAATAAATTAACACTTAGAAATGATGGTGAAAGTTCTCGGCATCGATGTGGGTGTCTGAAAAAAAAAATGAACATATTTATAATTGCATAATGAATGTATCTTCAGTGTGAACCAACAATATTACAAAAAAAAAATATTATAATAAAAATTCGAAACTTACATTTTTTTTACTCAATTTTCTGTCAGTATTTTATTTTTTAGATTTTTTTGTGTCATTGAAATTTTTGTTTCTGTGGTTCACACGATAGGTGATGATACCAAGAATATGTTGTAAAAATTTCAAAGCGATCTGAACCTTCGTTCAAGAGTTAGAACTTTCACCAAGTTCAAAAAAGTGAATCGTGGAAAAACGGCTTTGAAGTTGGCGGTCGGGCGCGCCGCGCGGTATCTATTATAAATGCAATCCTACCTCATTGGAACAATTTTTGGAATTTTTCAATTCTGCAAAGATTAAAATATTCCTAACCGTTCAGCCTAATGGAATCAAAAATAAAAAAAAATGAAAAATTTTGATATTTTTCGCGTATATAAGGCCTTAATAATAATTAAAGTCACAGTTTCGACGATATTGGCGTGTGCTTGACTGAGATTTTGTCAGTGACTGTACATCTGTTTCAACTGTCCAAGAAAAAAATGTATTAATTTTCAAATTTAATTAATACGTTCAGATCATCTTATTATTATAAATAATTAGTCAAAAACTCAATATATATTGAGTTTTCCAATGATTGCTATTAATTCATCGTTAAAAAAAGGCGATACTCCTCATTACGTCAATTAATTTCTCGATAAGTACTCAGTCGATTTATTTGAAACTTAGCATAACCAATCGCTTGATCCTAAATCTTGATATAATATTTTCCGAATTTACGGCGATTTACTTTCATTCGTTTCGCAACCATTAACATCTGCAGAAGCTGTTTTTCCAAAAGCAACCGTGTTAAATTCATATGTTTATAACTACTCAATTATTTAGTAAAAAAATTCTAAAATAATTCATGTATTATTGTTCTATCAAGAAATATCATACTTCAAATTTTCAAGAATTTTAGCGACTTTTTTTAATATCCATCCAGCAATACCTCAATGGCGACTTACAATTTATCGCTGTCATTACTAGACACTATGAATGGATACTCCAATTTTTATTTACTTGGAAAAAAAAATGGTTAGCTGTTATGGCAAATAAATTTAGATCTCTTGAAGTCATTGTGTATTTTGTACATGTTTTTTTTTTCGTTTCAAAATTACTCAATGATGTTCATCAATGTCGATTCATGAAAAAAATATCGTCTCGTTAATTTTGCAGAAATTACGTAGACCTGGTATAAAGAAAATTAATTTGCAACGTCAATGTACATTTGTCAATCATTCGAAGGTCTTGTAAAGTCCTTTTTTTTCCGGGTATAAGCTGTTATCACTCTACGAATTAGTCAATGTGCATGTCACTATATAGTAACGACTAATCTGGAAGATCTAGAGCGTGTCACCCCCCCCCCCCCCCCCCCCTCTGCAAATAGATGAAATCGTTTAGTGACGTCGTACAGTGATTTGAAAGAAAAAAAATAGAGCTGCTGTCTCCCACCAGTGCTGAATTCAAGCTTCCATCGTGCAACAAAATGATCCTTGGCAAAAATTCATTGTTATAATCCTTGCACGATGACATTAATTCTTCTGCAATGTGAAAATCGAAATAGTTTTTTTTTTTTTTTTAATCGATTCTGCAACCATCATTAGGTCCATTATAGATATCCTGCGCTGTGACGATTCGTACGAGCTTACCAGACCTGAACTAACCTACAATTGAGTTGTTAAAAAAAATGTTCGATTTTTTTTAGAATTGATCTTTTGTGATATTAAAACCGAATGTCAAAAGGGTCTAAATAAAATTTTAATTCCTTCTTCATACGTAACGATAAACTTACTTTTCACGCAACGAAAGAACTTTTACAGCCAACGAAAAATCACACCTTGCATAATTGGAGAATGAAACGAAATTAAATTATTAATACAATTTGGTGTGATTTTTTTATTTATTTTTACTGTGTTCGAACCGGAGCTTCCTATTGGAACCTTACACGCTGCTTTAACACAGGTTCACAGGAATACCGGCTATTTTTTCTACCATCGTCATCGGGGTGTACGCAATTCTCTCTCTCTCTCTCTCTTTCTCTCTCTCTCTCTCTCTCTCTCTCTCTCTCTCTCTCTCTCCCCCCTCTCTCTCTCTCTTTCTCTCTCTTTATATCTGTGTCTTTCGTTGTTTGTCTCACTTTTGTTTGTCAATGTGAATAGTGGTACACCGTAAATGTGGTTCTTGATATGTGTGTGTGTGTGTGTGCGTGTGTGTGTGTGTGTTTGTGCTGCGCGTACGATATGTATTTGTCCTCACTACTGGATGTTACTGTCTCTACTGCCTACATATATACTTACGTATAACTGTCTGTCCGTCTGTCTCTCATCTCTGTTCGAAGCCCTGGCTGATAGTAGAACTGTACGAATATCTAGTGCGGCCTGTAATCTTTATGAATTAGACCGTACGTGTTTTCAGGATATTACAAAAATATATCGTTGAAATTGACAACAATACAAAAAAAAAAGGAGCTTTTGAGAACGCACTTTAATTATATCATTTTAGGAGACTCTCAAGCACGTCGAAGATGGGTAAAGGAGTTTTTCAATTTCACACCTTTTATTCTTACAAGAAACTTAAGGGTTTGGCTTTGATTTTGTTGAAACTCATATATGTGACAAAGCATTAAAAACTATTGGATAGGTATTTTTTTTTGTGGAAAAACGATTTTGATGGGGTTAACCACCTCCCAAACGGCGAATAAAAAGAAACTCAGGTCGTTTACCCTTAAGGCCTTAGGCCACTCTAGAGGCCAAAAAAGGGCATATTTTGTGATTTTTTTTCAGTGAAACCGTAAAATAAATCGGAATTATAAAATTGGGGTTTTATGATACACGTAATTGACTATAAAAAAATATTTTTTCACAGCGATACATGTCAAAATGACGACTGTGCAGCATTTTTCCGATGACGCCTTTATTTCTGGAAGGTCAACGGCCGGACCAACAGCTCCTATAATTTTCGACTTATGATTAGATACTAAAGTTTTTTTCGATTATATATATGAATAGCTATAGAAGTACGTAGGATTTTTTTTTGATATATTGTTTTTTTTTATCAAAATGGCGCATTTCTAAAACAAAAAGTATTTTCCATGAGAAGATGGTCAGAAAATTGTTTATAAAAAAGGAACTATGCGATATAATTTTAAAAATCCTACGTAGTACCTCAGAAAATGTAATTCTAAATATACAGTTAAAATTTCAAGTGAATCGGTTGACATTTGTTTGAGTTATGAGTCCGGCCGACTTGAAAAATGTAGTTTTGAGATAAACGCGTTTAAAGTTAGTGGAAAGTCACGACACGAATCAAGAGGAGTTGCGCTAGAATTCGAAAATCGAGTACTTAGAGATTTTTCACACTCATAATCTTTTGGAATATAATTTTATGCGTACTAAGGTACATTTTTAACGAAAAAAAAATCGATTTTTCGAAAATCCTAGAGTGACCTAAGGCCTTAAACAACAAACGGGTTAAAAATGATAAAAACCAGACTAAATTCGTGGGGCCCTTATCGTTTTTTGCTTTCTGAAAACCCCCTAAATAACAAAATAGCAGCCGTTTGAAAAAAAAACCCAATTTTTTTGCCCACTTTTTTTTTTGCTTCAGCGTACGAAACAAAATATTTCGAAATTTTTGACAAAGATCGCTTCCCGATGACCCCGCAAATTGAATTTCCTTCCAATTGCGCAGTGATTTATGTGAATCGGTTCATCCGTTCAACCTGTAAAGCGCCCCGCGCGTTAAAAAATTCTGTTTCCAAAAAAAAAAAGCATTTAAAGTTTAACGTTTAGGCTGTAAATTAAAAAAAAAATACTTTAGATATAAAAATATCCTTTTATCAACGTGTTCTAAAATCCTTAAGGATGCAAATTATGTTTAAAAAAGAAAACGATCAAGTTTATCTTCACGAACGGTAATCCGCCCTCAAGTGATGTTCCTCTTCAGTCATCTTCCTAATATATACGCATTGAAGAAAGTTCTTTGCCAATGAAAATTCCCATGCTTCAGAAACGATGATAACACGCGGTGAGAAAATATCGTCAAAAAATTCAAACAAATATTTTGTAATTCTTTTTCAAGTAATCTTCTTCGCGTTACACAAATCTTCATCTTCCGTTCTGCAAAGTAAATCTCAAGCGTAACGATCAAAAGTCGATTATTATCGACAAGAAAAGCGCTGCGCGTCAAAAGATTTTTTTTTTATATTTATTATCGACGAACGTAAGAATGAAAAATAAAAATTAAAAAAAAAAAAACGTCTCAACATCCTCGTAATCGTCGTAACGTGGTATTTGTTGGATTTTTTTTTACAGAACGAAGAGCAATCAGCGATGGATGAAATTACGAACGACCGTACAGCTGTCATCGGCAATATCGACTGTACAGAGAAAGCCACCGTTGAAGCGCGAAGATTCGTTTCTCAAAAGATTCTCAACGAGACAGATACCGGAGAGTCAAGAGACACTGGACACGGTCGAGGGTGATCAGCCAGGCGACAAGGATCCCGGTGCTCGCAGAAGACGTCCAAGAATACCACAAAAGCCACCAAGAAGCGTCATAAATCCGGACGAGAATTTTTATTACTACTGGCTCATGTTACTTTCCTCTTGCGTACTTTACAATCTTTGGACCCTCATTGTACGGCAGAGCTTTCCCGAGCTTCAGGCTTTGTCGCCAACGGCTTGGCTTACCTGCGACACCTTCACCGATCTTGTTTTTTTCTTCGACGTTGGCGTACAATTTCGCACCGGCTATCTCGAGCAGGGTCTCATGGTGTACAATAGCAAAAAATTGGCCGGTCATTATTTCAAATCGCGCTCCTTCGTTCTCGATCTTTTGGCGCTGATGCCGTTGGATCTGTTGCAATTGAATCTCGGTAGCAATCCGATGCTACGTTTTCCACGCTTTCTCAAAGTTTATCGTCTTTACAATTATTATTATATGGTCGAGTCGCGAACGGTATTTCCAAATTTGTGGCGGGTCTTGAATCTCATACACATACTGCTGATACTTGCGCATTGGTTCGGTTGTTTTTATTATTTGCTGAGCCAAGTCGAGGGTTTCCAGGGTGACTGGGTTTATCCGTACAGACCGGGTGATTACGCAACGCTAACGAGGAAATATCTTGGTTCGCTTTATTGGGCTACACTCACGTTGACGACCATCGGCGATTTACCGACACCTGAAACCAACGCCGAGTGAGTTTTCTTTTATCGTACGATTATTAATCAAATGTTCTTATTGTTTTATTATTATTATTCGTATTAATTAATATTATTATTAATGGTAATTATGCATATGTGGAGCACCACCCGAGTTTCGATTTGAATTCTTTTTTTTTTTTCTTCGACACGAAGCTGTTGATTCCATTATATTAGACGAAGTAGAAAGTTCTGAGCTCTTTTTCGCTTCATTTAGATCAAGTATACGCCGTTTTGTACGATAACATTTGTCCATTTTGAAGGCAATTTCATAATTCCGCGATTGAATAAGTCCTCGTCCCTAATGGTAAAAAACTTGACCAGCTCGCTTTCACAGGCCTCTCTTGAGGCCAGTTTTGTATCATGAAGAAAATTTTGCAAATGCTTGAAAAGGTGACAATCGCTTGGTGCCAGGTCTGGACTGTACGGCGGGTGCGATAGAACCTCCCATCCAAGCTCTCGGAGCTTCTGGCGCGTCGTTAAAGATGTGCGTGGCCAGGCGTTGTCTTGATGGAACACAACGCCCTTCCTATTGGCGAATTCTGGTCACTTCTGGTCGATCGCCTGCTTCAATCTGGTCAGTTCTTGACAGTAGAGGTCCGAATTGAGTGTTTGGCCCGATGGGAGCAGCTCATAGTGGATGATTCCCTTCCAATCCCACCAAACACACATGCAAAACCTTCCTGGCCGTTAATCCGGGCTTGGCGATCGTTTGGCCCGGCTCACCGCGATTGGACCACGATCTTTTTCGGCTGTTGTTCTCGTATGTGACCCATTTTTTATCGCCCGTCACCATCCTCTTCAAAAATGGGTCGATTTCGTTACGTTTGAGCAAAGAATCGCAGGCATCAATTCGGTCCAAAAGGTTCTTTTGCTTCAATTCGTGTGGCAGCCATACATCGAGCTTCTTCTTGAGACCAGCCTTATGCAAATGGTTCCAAACGGTTTTCTGGCTAATCTTCAGTTCCTGGGCAATGGAATAAGTGCTCACATGCCGGTCCGACTCGACGATTTCCATGATTTTATCGACATTTTCGACGATTGGCCTACCAGAGCGTGCCTCATCTTCGACGTCCATATTACCAGAACGGAATCGTTGGAACCACCGCTTTGCTGTTACATTCGATACTGTATTGGGTCCATAAACAGCACAAATTTTTTTGGCCGCCTGCTCCGCCTTTTCACCTTGGTCGTCGTGGTACTGAAGAATGTATCGAATTTTCTCTTTTTTTTACCTCCACTTTGGAACGCTGTAACACACAACTGGCTTCACCAAACATAAAACTGTCGAAGAACTTTTTTTGAAGCGTAATGTCACTTTTAAATCGCGCCGTATAGTATGACCCGATGCGATGTATACATCGTGAGATATGGCTCAATAAAGACATCTGGCGGAAAACGCTCAGAACTTTTTACTTCACCCAATAATAAGTGATTTTTTTTATTAATTCTATAAGTTATGGGGTTTAGAAATTTCCGTGATGAGATAGGGCATTTTTCAACATTTCAACACCAATATTGGGAGTACGGGGTGGGAGGATTCATAGAAAGAGCCTCCCCTAATACAATGCCGAAGATAAATCACGGCGGTCATCAATCGCATAAAAAGTTATCGGCTTTTGAAGTTCCCGGAAATACTTGAAATACAGCATTAAAAAAAAAAATTGTATTAACATATGAAATAAAAATGAAAATTTATGGTGTAGAAAATCACTTTATTTATACATAAAAAATCATAAAATAAAAAGCAACAAACTCAACCTTAAAACTAAGGAAACCCAACCTTAAACCCACACAAACCCAACCTTAAAACGAAGCGAACCCAACCTTAAACCCAAACAAACCCAAACAACTCCAAAGTTAAACCCAACCATGTACCCAAACAAATCGAACCTTAAACCCAAACAAACCTAACCTTAAAACCAAGCAAAACGAAACTTAAACCCAAACAAACCCAACCTTAAAATCAAGCAAACCCAACCTTAAACCCAAACAAACCCAACCTCTTACCCAAACAAGCCCCACATTAAACCCAAGCATACCCAACCTTAACCCCAAACAAACTCAAACCCAAACAAACCCAAACTTAAGCCCAAACCAACAAACCCAAACAAACCCAACCCCAAAAACAAACCTCAGTCCAAATCTTCCAACATTCTAACGTACACACCAAAATTGAAACTTACAACTTGTAACCACAAACGACTCTACATGTAATGCAGCATTTTTCAACAAATCACAGGCATTTAGCATGTGCGCAGCTCCCTCCACCCTGCAAGTGGGGTAGGGATAGCGTTAGTTTCGTGTGACATCTCGCTAAATCAGATCCCCTATATAGCATTTTTAAAAGCATTTTCAATGCTAAAAAAAAATGTTTACATTAAAATTGGGGTGGTGCCGCACTTATGCATAATTACCTTATTAATAATTATTATCATTAATCAATTCACCGTTATTCACGTGTTATTGTACTATTAAATTTTACTCGCTCATCTGGAAGGAAAAATTTGTCACGTGGCTGTGCTTCGTGCCTTCGAACGGACAATTTTTTCTTCTTTTTATGGCATACCTCTCTGCACATTTTGCTATTTCTTTATTTTCTTATAACAACGCTTTGACGGTCGGAAGGCAAATTGCAATTCGGTTTTACTCAACCATCCATTATACGTGAAAATTCTGTCCTGACACTAGCGGTCCGGTTGCGTGAATCGTCCGATCGAAAAATTAATCTTCCAACCAGAATGCAACAACGATTAGAATGGTCGTCAAAGTGTTGCGTTATTCTAACCAAAGAATCTTGTTTTTTTTTTTCGTTCTTTTCCATCGTACATCCATAGACTGCCAAACACACATAGAAAACTTTCCAAAAGTGGACTCGAGAAACCTTGGAAAGTCTAGGTGAAAAAAAAAACACAACAATACGCGTGCGTAATTGCTATATTCGATGGGATCGTTGAAAATGGTTTTTTTTTTCGTCAAAATCGCCAATTATTTATCTGGCAAGTATCAAAACTGAATATGAAAGAAAAAAAAACATTAATTTAATTGCTATTCGATTATGGCGAATAATGCACAATATCTACGATTATTGTACGATAATTATTAACGATCCTCAAATTACTCCAAATGTCAATTATACACTCTCACATTTTCTTACTTTACTTTTTTCATTCGTTACTGGATTAAGGCGGTTGGAGCGGTCCAGTTCAGTCAAATGACGGTTTACGACGTTTTTTTTTTCTTTTCAATAAACCTAAAAAAAAATGCATACGAGGTATAGATTTATTCTGTAGATACTAAGTTTTATGAAATATGTTATTAAAGGGCAAAATTATGCATTTTTATACTTTTGTCACGTGAAAAAGTGTTTTGTTAAGTTATTATTGGATGGACCGGCGGTCAAAAAGTTAGGCAAAAATGGGCGAGTCGTGGATTTACTATTCTAGATCATGTCGTACATGTTTAGCTTTACAAATAGCTAATTTAATAATAAATAAACACTTAAAAATGTTAATTTTCCACTTTTAACAATAATTGAAGTGAAATTCGACGATATTGGCGTGTGCTTGACTGAGATTTTGTCAGTGACTGTACATCTGTTTCAACTGTCCAACAACAAAAATTTATCAATTTTTTAATTTAATTGATACGTTCAGATTATCTTATTATTATCAATAATTATCCAAAAACTCAATATATATTGAGTTTTCCAATGATTGTTATTAATTAATCGTTAAAAAAGGCGATACCCCTCATTACTTTAATTAATTTCTCGACAATTGCTCGGTCGATTTATTTGAAACTTAGCATAATCAATCGCTTAATCCTAAATCTTGATGATATAATATTTTCAGAATTTACGGTGATTTAGTTCCATTCGTTTTGCAGCGGTGTTAAATTCATATGTTGATAACTATTAAATTATTTAGTGAAAAATTCTAAAATATTTCATCTATTGTTATTCTATCGAGAAGTATGATTCCTCAAATTTTCAAAAATTTTGGCGATTTTTTAATATCCATCCAGTAATACCTTAATAGCAGCTTGAAAAAATATAACATTATTAAGGATTATTATGAAAGAGTCCTGATCTTTTATTGGGTTAACGTGATTGAACGATCAAAAAGATTAAAAGTTTGTAAAGATTCGTAATCTTTTATCAAACCTTCGCATGGTTCAATATTGAATATATATGGTTTTAGATGGGCAAGATGATTTTTTTTTATTCTGAATGTTTAAAAAGGTCTACGTCAAGGCCTTAGGCCACTCTAGCGGCCAAAAAATGGCATATTTTGTGATTTTTTTTTCAGCGAAACCATAAAATAAATCGCAATTACAAAATAGAGTTTTTATTATACACGTAATTAACTATAGAAAATTATTTTTTCACGCCGATACATGTCAAAAATGGAGACTGTGCAGCATTTTTCCAATGACGCCTTTATTTCTGGAAGGTCAACGGCCGGACCAACAGCTCCTATAATTTTTGAGTTATTATGAGACAGTAAAGTTTTTTCGATTGTATTTAAGAATAGCTATAGAAGTACGTAGGATTTTTTTTTATATTGTTTTTTGTCAAAATCTTTTGAATATAATTTTATAGGTACTATTATTATATTGTTTTTTGTCACAATCTTTTGAATATAATTTTATAGGTACTAAGGTACATTTTTAACAAAAAAAAAATCGATTTTTGGAAAATCCTAGAGTGGCCTAAGGCCTTAAGCCATTGTTAAAAATGGCTTTTCGCGATGCTCAATAGACAAAAAACTTACGTGACCCGTAGCGTGAATGTCTTGCCCATCCAACCGCACGTAAAAATACATACATTAAACTATTTTTTAGCTCTGGTGTTTTATAGTGAAAAAATTTCAAAAAATTCGTAAAGATTTGTAAATTCGAAAAAATTCGTTCAGTATAGTCTGGACAATAACATATATATATATATATTTATTTTTTCAATCTTTAATCGTGGATAACGCTCCAACCTCCTTAAAGCCAAAGCAACACGCGAAGATTTACATTTCATAAATTCGAGCATTCCAATGTTGATTCATCCAAAAATCCATTTGAAGTGAGTTCCCCCATCGAGTTCCCAACACCACGTCAAATTAATTCCATTTCAGCGGCAAAATAATTACGGAGTAAATCCTAATCGAAATTGCCTCTCGGGATGAGTAAATTTCTTCGATAATCCAGGCAGTATTTGAACTCTGCGCAATCTTGATACATGCACTATTTATTCGTGCCAAAAGCCGGCTTCGTGTGCGTCTTGGAGTGCATTCCTCGACATCGATGTACTACAGAAAGATATTCACGATATGTTGCGGCTACATAAGGGAGTCTGAGCAAAAAATCTGGTGCGCGATACGATATAAATTCAATCTTTGCCTAAAAAATAAAATAAAAAATAAAAAAAAATAAAAACCTTCACCCCAACGGATAAATCTTTCGAGCATCCACGTTTATAAAAACGTCAAATACGAAAGAAAATTTCCCCCTTTTTTTATTTACGCAAAATACAAAATATACTTGCAGAGATTAATCGACAAATAGACTTGCAGACGTGAATTTTTGGCAAAACAAAAAATAAAAGTGACGAAAAATCATAGCCATCCGGATCCAAATTTGCACAAACTCCTTTATCCATAGGATATGATACCGTGTGTATGCGTGTGTGATAATGAGATAAGCGACTCAGGATTAAGGAAGAATGGAAGGTTGGGGGGACGCATATACAGTACTGGACGAAAAAAAAAGTGTGCACTAGTCGAAATTTCTTACCGCACTAAAATTTACATAACGGACTCAAAAATAATGATAATTGAATTTCCCAAGTGGCGTTTTAAAGTAGACAAGTTTACCTTTATTTTGCTTTTTTGCAAAATTCTCTACGATTTTTTTTCACACCGGTGCGCACTTTTGAAAGTGGCCATTTTTCAGCTAGTTTTTGGTCGTCGAAAATTAACTGCAAAGTTTGTAGAAAAAATTTTCCTCGGTTTTTTCTATGGTAAACTTAAAAAGGATATCGAAATCTACATTTTTATTTTTTAGAAAGTCTCGTACGATTTTTTTTCGCCCCAGTATTGCATTTTCAGCTAAAAAAGACATGTTTCAGAAAAAAAGGCGTCATCGAAAAACTATAGGGTTTCAGAGGAAATTACAAGAGGGTAAAAAGTTGCATGGGTTCACACTGGAGTGGCTAGAATTTTTTCAGAATTTTTTTTGGACATTTTTTTACCATTTTTGGTTCGAACTTTGATGAGTGGAGAGGCTCCACTTGGGAATTATGAGGTCTAAGACAATTAAGAAAAGGAATTTGTTTACATATTTATTTTTTATTAACTACAATTTTTCTAGATGTTTTTTTTATTTTTGAAAATTAAAAATGAAAATGAAAAAAATGAAAAAAAATTCTAAAAAAAAAGTTGTTAATTAAAAATGAATATGTAAACAAATTTCCTTTCTCAATATATTGTCCTAGACCCCATAATTCCCAATTGGAGCCTCTCCACTCATCAAAGTTCCAACCAAAAATGGTAAAAAAAAAAATTTCCAAGAAAAATTCTGAAAAAATTCCAGCCACTCCAGTGTGAACCCATGCAACTTTTTACCCTTTTGACATTTCCCCTGAAACCCTATAGTTCTTCGATGACGCCTTTTTTTCTAAAACATGTCTTTTTTAGCTAAAAATGCAATACTAGAGCGAAAAAAAATCGTACGAGACTTTCTAAAAAATAAAAATGTCGGTTTTGATATTCATTTTAAATTTCCTATGGGAAAAACCGAGGAAAAAATTTTCCACAAACTTTGCAGTTAATTTTCGACGGCCAAAGAATAGCCGAAAAATGGGCCCCGTTCAAAAGTGCGCACCAAGGCGAAAAAAAATCCTAGAGAATTTTCTAAAAAAGCAAAATAAAGGTAAAATTGTCCTCTTTAAAATGCCATTTGGGAAATTCAATTACCTTTATTTTTGAGTCCGCTATGGCAATTTTAGTGCGGTAAGAAATTTCGACTAGTGCGTACTTTTTTTTTGTCCAGTACTGTATATGCGTAAATAACATATAAATATTAATATGCCGGAGAAATATAATGTGGTAGAAAATAAGTTAGACTTAGGCAGAATATACATCATCGAGTACCTCGAGTCCCCGTTTGGAATATAATTAGTTAGATTCGCTTAGGAATTAGACTCGTGAGCGGAGTGTTGTTATTGTGTTGGCAGAGTCATAGCGAGCGGCAAACCACGGAGCCTCGCTCGTCGCGGCCGACTGTCCCGGCTTCTGCAGTTCAATCATAACGGAGGGTATCAGTATCGTTCCCAAAAAAAAAAAAAAAAAAGAGCTATAACGAAAGTTTGATGAGAATGAAGCCCAATAAACGAATCGATCAAGGAAAGAAAAACTTTAAAAGAATATATGAAGAAAAAAAAAATTATACGAGAATAGAAAACCGCAAAAGCCAACCTCCCGGCTATCGAATTGACTGCCCGTCCGCGCGCTCCGTTTCGCGTTGTAAAAAATTAACAATTATTAATTATTGTTCGAAAGTTACATCGGTATTCATGGTCCACGAGAACTAATTTTAGGATTCGTACGAGGGTCTCGTTGATTGGTTTTTTTTTTAATTCCAAAATGTTAAGGTATTACTGGATAGACCGTCGGACAAAAATGTTGGCCAAAATGGGCGAATCGTCGATTTACAAGTCTAGATCACGTCGTACATGTTTAGCCTTACAAATACCTAATTTAATAATAAATTGATACATGTACGATTTATTATTAAATAAATCGTACATGTTTAGCCTTACAAATACCTAATTTAATAATAAATTGATACTTAGAAATGTTAATTTTCAACTTTTAATAATAATTGAAGTCAAATTCGACGATATTGGCGTGTGCTTGACTGAGGTTTTGTCAGTGACTGTACATCTGTTTCAACTGTCCAGCAACAAAAATTTATCAATTTTTAAATTTAATTAATACGTACGGATCATTTTATTATTATCAATAATTACCCAAAAACACAATATATATTGAGTTTTCCAATGATTGCTTGTAATTAATCGTTAAAAAAAGGCGACACTCCTCATTACTTTAAGGAGTTACGTGGGTTTCAAAGCCAAAAAAGACATATTTTCTCTATTTTTTTAAAATATAATATATAAATTATTTTATTCACAATGTTAAGCACATAAAAGAGCAACATTTCAACAATATTCTAAAAAAATTTCATCCAAAAATTTGGAAAATTCAGCCTGATGGGACCTGGTTTCCGGAGACCCCTCAAAAAAAAGTGTCCTCGTGGTGGTCAGGATAACTCATGATAGCTTTATCTGAAATTAAAAAACCAATTTTTTTCTGTTAGTAGATAAGTACAGCTCGTGATTGAACGAAAGATTTAAAAAAAAAAATTTAATTTAAATTTTTGGCAGAATTGTATGGAAAATAGTTCAATTTTTGGTACAATTTACACTACGTATAGCCTTGTAAAATTAGTTCTAATCGAAAGAAAAAAACCTTCGTTCAATCACTAGTCAATGCTATTTTGAAAAAGTGTGCAAAATTTCAATAAGATCGGTGCATTAGTTTTTGAGAAATCGTGTCCACCGACTTCAAAAATAGTATTTTGAGAAAAATGCATATACCTCCGTCGCTCCCGGCCGGTCTTTCCCAACCGGGGGGGAATTCCCAAAGGCTCTCTCTCTCTGCTAGACTTTTACTCCGATTGACTTAAAACTTTGGGAGAATATTCTAAACATATTGTACTATTAGATGATGAAATTTGAAAAAATTTATTTTTTGAAATATTCAAACCCACGTAACCCCTTAATTTATCGACAATTAAATAGTCGAGTTATTTGAAACTTAGCATAATCAATCGCTTGAACCTAAATCTTGATTATACAATGTTTTCCGAATTTACGGCGATTTAGTTACATTCGTTTTGCAACCATTAACCTACGCAGGAAAATTCTAAAATAATTAATGTATTAATATTCTATCAAGAACTATCATTCCTCAAATTTACAAGATTTTTGGCGATTTTTTAAATATCCATCCAGTAATACCTTAAGGGTGCGAATACGAATGTCGATCAGGTGTATCTTAATTGATTGCAAATCAATTGCTACGAGAAAATTATTCTGAAAGAATAGAAATAATAGAATTTCCAATAACTTACAAGAATAAGTCTGTTCGATTTCAATTCGTCTTGGAGTCGATCAAACAAGTGATGACAATTTCCCCGCGTATCAAATAGCAAAGACGATTATAAACTTCCCGTGTAGAAATTTGATTCAAGAAAAAAAGTACTGTCCCTTATTTGACTTGCCTAGATAATATCAGGCCATGCTCGTGCAGAAATTTCTTAAAGATACCAAAGTTTCGATCAGGATATGATGACGGATTCCCTAGAAGCTGTATTTCTGCCGGAACATTGCAATTTTCAAGCATAGAGTGTAAGGCTCAAAAAGCGATCTTGTGATCTTGCTGTTCTGCTTCACGAAAGGGCCCGGTCAGCTGAATTGGACAAGTCAAACTTCAGAGCCTCTTCTGAACACTCGCAGGACCCATTTCTTTTGTAATGCACAAGCCCGCCAGCCACCGTTCAACCTACCAGAACCAATTTGTCGAGTTCAGTGCCATGAAGAAGCCTCCATTTGGTCCAGTGTAGCCTCTGTTCGTCCTTCCCAAACCTTCCTTCGACCCCCGAGTTTCAGCCAAAAGTGCAGAACACAAGCCTCCTTAACCTGATTTCGATCTCAAGTCCATTGCCTCGAGCGCGCACCTAACCTGCTTCGAGCCCAAATTCGATATCTCCTTCATCAACACTCCATTGTGGCCTGATCGGTTATCCGTTCGATGACGAAATAAATACGTTTGTCGCTGAACGGAGGGTCCGGAGGGTCTACAGTCCGCCTAGAGTAGGCTGAATGAAGGCTCCAGAGGGTCTACAGTGCGCCTATAGTAGGCTGAATGGAGGCTCCAGAGGGTCTATAGTGCACCTACAGTAGGCCGAAAAGGCGGAGCCAGTAGGTTCTGCGGAAGCACTCGAAGTAGATCCACCTGGGCTTTCCCAGGTTCAGTTGCGCACTGCATCCTTTGAGTGACAATGTCCAGTTTCTGCCATTCGGATGGTTCATCAGAGGCCCTGACGCATATTGGTATTCCAAACATTGTACCCTCGTTCAGGTACCCGATAATCCGCTATTGCAGATCTCTGCTCGGGGTTGAACGCTGCTCGAAAATTTTGACTCGGATGGCCAAGGCCCAACGTAAACTAGGAAATATCCAGTCACATTTCTGCACGGATTGTCATTGCAAGCGAGAATAAGGTTCATCAGGAAGAGTATTACTTTCATCTTCACAAGTCTTCGTGACACATTAGTTACACGGTGGATGTTTTCTTGATCGCACAAAAAGTGCTACAGCGCGTTTTTTTTGCGTGAATACATGGAACAACGAAGAGAGAAACGACAGATAAAGGGAGAGAGAGAGAGAGAGCAATAAGGGCGGAAATGGATAGAGAAATAGAAAGGCATTGAGAGGGAGAGAAAGACGGAGAGTTAAGTATACGTATATATTATTGACGAAAGTAGGTCGAGTGTGTGCGAATGCTCACGCGTGTTGGGGGGATGATACTTGCCTCTCTCGTTCTCTTTCTTCTAGGGGGTGAATCCACATGTACTGGCCGATTGTGTCACTCATATGACTCTTGGCTATTCACGCTCGTCGAGCTGTAATCGGAGATTGTATACGACCTGGCCTAGCTACTGAAGTGTCACTTCATATTGAACATACAAGATTTTTCGTCATTTTGGTTCAAAACATATCCTTTGTACTCCTTCACTTTTGCTGTACTTTCATAGCGTTTTGAGATTTTTTTTTTTCTACTTCAGAAGAACATCTTGGAGTCACTTGTTCTCGTGAACAAAAAATTGTGAACAAAAATACTCGTAGCTGGAGTGCAATTCACTGTCAGTGAGACTTCTTTGGTAGCAATCCAGCTAACCTTCACTGCGTTTCTCTCAAATTGAAGGTTCGTTGTGTAGGGTAAATCGACCAGTGAATGGAGGAATAGCTATACTATAGGATTTCGATCGACTATAAAATGAAAATATTATCAATATTTTCTAATTCTAGCTGAACTAATAAAAGTAATACTTACCCTCAAAACTCATAAAAACTTTTCGCCTTTGGAAATCCTACTGTGCACAGCCGTATCATAACTAACATAAGTTGATGGAACTAGATTTTTCGTGAAATCAAATTTTTTCCTATTGCATTCCATTATTAAAATTATTTATTTTAAATATATTTGTTTATTTAAATCAAGATCTATTTAATATCGTCTAATAACTAAGGTTTGTCGGGGTTTGTTGGGGTTTGTTGAGGTTTGTTGAGGTTTGTTGGGGTTTGTTGGGGTTTGTTGGGGTTTGTTGGGGTTTGTTTGGGTTTGTTGAGGTTTGTTGGGGTTTATTGGGGTTTGTTGGGGTTTGTTGAGGTTTGTTGAGGTTTGTTGAGGGTTGTTGATGTTTGTTGGGGTTCGTTTGGGTTTGTTGGGGTTTAGTTTGGTTTGGTTTGGTTCGATTTGGATGGATGGATGGACGGTTTGGTTTAGATGGATAGTGAGAGTGTGAGAGTCTGACAATGTGAGAATGTGAGGATGTGAGTAAGAGAGTGCGAGACTGGAAAGAGAGTGAGCGAGTGAGAGAGTTAGAGAGTTAGAGGGAGAGAGAGAGAGAACTAATATTATTCGCATGTACTTTTTTTTATCACCCGAACAGCTGGATTACATATTCAATGCCATGAAATAGTTGCACTTTGTGTAATATCTGTAGATTTTCTGTTTATTTATTTAATTTGAATCTAATCTTCATTGCTTTAATTTGAATATATTTAATACTTGAAAAGAATAGCTTGAATAAATAAAAATAAATATTTTTGCAGCAATATTGGTGCAGCATTTTTCCGATGAGTCCTTTATTTTTTTGGAAGGTCAACGGCCGGACCTACAGCTCCTATAACTTTTGAGTTATGATGAGACACTAAAGTTTTTTCGATTATATATAAGAATAGCTATAGAAGTACGTAGGATTCTTTTGATATATTATTTTTTTTTGTCAAAATGACGCATTTCTAAAACAAAAAGTATTTTCCATGAGAAAGAAGTCAGAGAATTGTTTATAAAAAAGGAACTTTGCAATATAATTTAAAAAATCCTACGCAGTGCCTCAGAAAATGTAATTCTAAATATACAGTTAAAATTTCAAGTGAATCGGTTTGAAATTTGTTCGAGTTATGAGTCCGGCCGACTTGAAAAATGTAGTTTTGAGATAAACGCGTTCAACGTTAGTAGAAAGTCACGACATGAATCGAGAGGGGTTGCGCTAGAATTCGAAAATCGAGTACTCAGAGTTTTTTCACACCCATAATCTTTTGGAATATAATTTTATAGGTAATAAGGTAGATTTTTAACAAAAAAAAATCGATTTTTGGAAAATCCTAGAGTGGCCTAAGGCCTTAAAGCTATTGTACTTTGGTTGGAGTTGCATAAAAAGAAAATAGCTCAATACTATTTTTCTCTATCGGAAAAAGTAACAGGCAAGAAGGGATCAAAGGGAAAGAATAAGAGAGAGCGAGAGAGAGAGAGAGAGAGAGAGAGAGAGAGAGAGAGAGAGAGAGAGAGAGAGAGAGAATGGTTGTCACAGATAAGATATTCGCACATCGGAGTCGGTATTCATCGCCGACGAAACGTGATCTTCCAATATAAAAATGACTCTTTCGTGATACATGAAAGTCTATCTAGCAATTCGGGATAGAGTAAAATGGGAGCAAGAGAAGTTAACGTTTCTAGGAGGTCTGAATTCTCAGTGGAAAAATTCTTCAATCCCCTTGCTCTCTCATCCACGACTTGATCTCGATTCGTCGTATCCTCCTGAGAATGGCTCCTTTCCCGGCTTCTTCAACACAACCAAAAATCCACCAATCGTCTTTGCAACAACTCTTTATCCACGTATCAATTTATCGTACATTTGGTGCCTGAGGTTACTTCATTGAAATTTTAACCTACCTGACAATGATAGTTTCGATACGGCAATTAATTTTGCCAAATGTGAATACTTCTTGTTTCTATATAAATGTGAAAATCTACCCGAAAAGTCGTTCCATCCAGACTGGCGTAATCGTTCTTTACGACTTTCGTAAATGTATATTGTATATATTAGACATATATGAAGCGAGGAAGGTTATAAGATGCGAGGACGTAAATTCCGTTTTGCGTTGTTCACCCTCTTCCCCCCCCCCCCCCCGCCCACCTCCCTCCTCCTTTGCCGACCAGCATCTCTTACAGACGAGATGACTCTCGTAAGGGAATGATAGAATACGGCGAGACTATGGGCAAGAGCTTCATACCGAGGAAATAAATGTAAATAATATCAGCCGGTCTGTCGCCAGCCCTTGTATTCTCGAGAAATTCAGGAAGAATAAACGCCCATAAGAGGAGGAAAAATATTTCGCTGCATAAACAAAACTGAGAAATTTTTCTCACAAAACTTTCTGAGCAATCCGAGAAACTGCTCAATATTAAAATGGCCAGAAGTGACATTGTCAGGCCATTCTCACTCGGTAATGTTTCTCATTCGTTGGTAAAAGATTCCCGAGTACTTAGTCTCGTGGCTGTAACTTTCGTAGCAGCCTTTTTCGAAATCATAAGTCAACAGCAGCAACATTTTTTCACGGTCTGACATCTTTGAACATTGCAGTTCAATCTTAGGCTAAGGATATGCAATGCTTAAGAGCCAAAGCCTGCATTGGAGACTTCTTTCAACAGCCCTCAAAGTCTTGAAGTTCATTTGTACCTCTAAAACTAAGAATATGGTTAGTCCAAATAATGGAGGGGGGCTCATGTTCATGTAAATTTTGTTTAAAAAAAGATGCTTCTGATCAAAGCCTCCTAGCCCCCACCCCCTAGAGAAAGATGCTGACTACCCATATGCTTCGAACAAGGGTTGAAAGACTTAGAAAGTTGGAGTTATCATCGCCTCCTCTGAATAGTCGCAGGATCCATTTATTTTGTAATGCACAAGTCTCTATTGAACCTACCAAAT
Organism: Ophion ventricosus; assembly: GCA_963932345.1. Lineage (NCBI taxonomy): Eukaryota > Metazoa > Arthropoda > Insecta > Hymenoptera > Ichneumonidae > Ophion > Ophion ventricosus. The sequence continues at coordinate 1,540,647 of OZ010719.1, read as the reverse complement.
CCCATTTATCGAGTTCAGTGCCATGAGGAGGCCTCCATTTGGTCCAGTATAGCCTCTGTTAGTCCTCCCAAACCTTCTTTCGAGCCCCGAGTTTCAGTGAAACGTGCAGAACACAGGCCTCCTCAACCTGCATTCGATCTCAAGTCCGTTGCCTCGAACCTAACCTGCTTTGGGCCGAAATTCGATATCTCCTCCATCAACAATCCATTGTGGCCTGATCGGTAACCCGTTCGATGACGAAATAAATACGTTTTCACTGAATGGAGAATCCGGAGGTTCTACAGTGCGCCTACAGTAGGCTGAGTGGAGGGTCCAGCGGGTCTACAGTGCGCCTACAATAGGCCGAAGGGGGAGTGCAGTAGGTTCTACGTGAGCGCTCGAAGTAGGCCCACCTGGGCTTTCGTAGTTTCAGTTGCGCTCTGCATTGGCCTCTTTTAAGTGACAATGTCCAGTTTCTGCCATTCTGGAGGTTCATCGAAGGCCCTAACGCATTGGTATTTCAAACATTGTATCCTCGTTTAGGTAGCCGAGCAATCCACTATAGCGCGATCTCTGGCTCGGCGAAGGAGGCCTTTTATTTTGCAGGTTAAACGCAGCTCGAAATTTTGAACTCGGAATGTCCAAACACTTAACCAGCATTTCGTGTGTCCTTCAAGGCCACCTTAACGCCATTTCTCCAGAAGGGTTGTCCTACTTTCCTTGCAGACTTGAGTCTTCCTTGTTCCTCTTTTTACCTCGGTTTCACCCTCATATCAGTGGCTGCAAAACACCTTCGTTCTCTTTATGGTACAGTATATATATTTCCATTATATATGTATTTACCAGCATCCGAGGAATTCGCAATTCCAGCATTCCCAACCGCGACACTCGTGCGTTCTTCCTCAATTCTCTCCGTCTTGCTTGCCTCTTGTCCTCCCTAGCTACCCTCTTACAACTCTTCTCCATGCATTTGTCGCGTTGTGTACACGTGTGGTCCTATACGTACCGTGAAGGTGGTGAGTTAACGGGGTGAACTCGTCTCTGCTCTCTCTCTCCGCACTCAACACGGTCATTCAACGGGTTTCCCCCTACTCGCTATTTTATTAACCCCCCATAAAAGCAACCAGGACGTGTTGTCTGGCTTCCTGTTTGGGTGAGCATGCACACCGATTGGACGTCCAGGTAGATCGCGAATCATTGCGGAAAAATGCGAATATACTCGCAATGCTCGTAACTTTAAAATTGACATTTTACGAGGTCGCGATTATTTGCGAAATCTTTATATATAAAACAGTCCCTGACTGACTGACTGACTGACTGACTGACAGACAGACAACGCACAGCCTAAACTACTGAAGCTAGAAACATGAGATTTGGTACATATGCTCCTTGGTGGGTGTAGAGGTGCACTAAGAAAGGATTTTTTCAATTTCGATCCTTAAGGGCGTGAAATGAGGTGTAAAAGTTTGTATAGGAAACAATATTTTTTGGTTTGATTTACTTGAAACTTTGCATAAACACTCGGCAACGAAATTAATAAAACATGTCTTTCAGCATATCCCAAAAATTCAACCCTTAAGGGGTTGCAAGGGGGTAGAAAAGTTTGGGTTGAAAAACATATATTTTTTTTTGGTTGGATCGACTTGAAAAATGGCATAAGTACTCTACAATCCAATTGATGGAACACGTATTCCAATATTTTCCAAAATTTAACCATTAAGGGGTTGCAAGGGGGTGGAAAGATTTGTATAGAAAACAACATTTTTTTGGTCGGTTTTACTTAAAACTTGGCGTAAACACTCTATAACGGAAATAATGAAATATGCACTTCAGTATTTCCGAACATTCAACCCTTAAGATGTTGGAAGGGGATGGAAAATTTTCTATTGAAAAACATATTTTTTTCAGTCGCATTGACTTGAAAAATTGCATAAATTCTCTACAATACAAATAACGAAACACGTATTTCAGCATTTCCCAAAATGTAACCCTTAAGGGGTTGCAAGGGCGTGGAAAAGTTTGAGTAAAAAAAAAATTTAGTCGATTCTACTTGAAATTTGGCATTAATACTCTACAATGGAAATAATGCAACACATATTTCAGCACATTCTAAAATTCAACAAAATTGAATTTGAATTTGAATTTGAATTTTGGTTAGTAGTTATTAATTGAATAAATCTCGAGATTTATTCGATTACTAGCTTGACAAAAAAATTTTAATTTAATATATAAATATTTATAAAATTTATTTATAATTATTACATAATATAATATATATAAATATATATTATATTAAATTATATATAATATAATTAATTAATTTATATTAATAATATTATTATAATATATATTTATTTATAAAATTATATTAAATTATAATCTAAATAAAAATTTAATCTAATTTAAACTCAACGAATACAAGCTATTAGCTATGAATCTGCAATGATTGTCCTTGACAATCATTATCACCAGATCTTTCGCAAAACTTACACCAGTTTTTATATCACATCTCCCGTATCAAAGGAACGAAAAAAAATGGTACTTTCGCGTTTAGTGTGATTTGGCTTCATTCCTTCCAATTGCTCGAGCCTCTCCACATCGTGACACGAAAACTGAGCAAACTTTGGCTCTTCCAAAGCCATTAAGAGTCAACGATCTCTCTCTCTCTCTCTCTCTCTCTCTCGCTGTTACTCTTCGTCTCGGTCTTTCTCCCTCGCGATTCGTCTTGGTACCAAAAGATCGTTTGTACCCACTCGAATCAATATGTCCCTGGAGAACGCTCGCACGTGACACCAACAACCGAGTTTACTCTTGGTTTTTTTTTTCTTCTCCTCCTCGTTTATTCGCCCTGGCGAAAGAAGTTTGAATTGCAAATAGTTGGGATTAATGCGGCGATTTCGATCCTCCGGGATGAAAGGGTGCGAGGGAACACCCTAGGATTTGATTTTAATTACGATCTCTTGGAGACTCGTCGAAATCGACGTTTGCTCGACACAATGCCCGAATAATGTGTCTGCCACGAGTATACAATTGGATAATAATGTGAAAACAGTATTGAGGATCTTTGAACGGCACGAATAATTGGCAGACTTAAAGGGAAATATACATGTAGACGATGAAAGAGTAGCCAATTTTGATCATTTTTTTTTTGGAAAGAAAGAAAACGTTTTCTATTTGTGAAACTTTGGGTACAATTTATTATATAATTAAACTGTGTAAATTAATTTTTTCATTCAAAAATATTACAAAGTGGCGTCATCATGGCGTGGACGTTCCCGGAATGTTTTGACGGCAATTGTCCGTTTGTGGTAAATCCAACGACTTCAAGATTGATCTGAAAAGCATGAGTTAAGAATTTGTAGTATCTTAACATCCAAATGTCGAACTCGCACCTAAGACACATTCGAAAAGTTGTATATTAAAAATCTAGGCATTGAAGTTTGCCGATGACGTGGTACTGGTGGCTGACACGAGAGAAGATTTGAAGGAGATGTTGAAAGCTTTGGATACGTGAAAAAGAACAAGCCGGAGGTAAATAATAGAAAAAAAGAAACTAAGGTAATGATATTCAAGAAAGGGCGAAGAAAAAAGAAAAAGATGGGAGATCAACGTAAGAAGACTCGAGGTAATACCAGAGTATAAATACCTGGGAGAATGATTCTCGTCAGGCAGCACCTTTGAGAAGCACGCCAGATTGACAGAGGGGAAGGCCAGGAAGGCGATAAACGAAGCAGAGATGGCAGTAACTAGTTACTTCAGTATCGAATTCGATTAAAGATACTCGATACAAATGTATCAAGCGACAAAAATTCGATCGATACTTCGCTACAAAAGTAGCGATCTCCAACAATAGCTTGATACATTTGTATCGAGTAACGAAAAGTTTTCTCGATACTCGATACATTTCAGCAAAACGTAACGCCCGATACAGATTTTGGACAACTCTGAAATGGATCATAGAGAATGGCAAAGAGTGCATGAATAGCAGACTTGAGGGAAAGGCTGCGGATCACGGAAACCATAGCGAGAAGCGGACTGCTGTACAGGGTAGAGGTTTGGGGATGAAAAAGAAGGGAGAAAATAGAGAGGCTGCAGGTAAGATGTGCCAAGATGGCGATGAGACCAAAAAGGAACAAGCCTGACTATAGCTGGAAAAATGAAGTAGGATGCAAGGGAATAGGGATTGTGATGAAGATGAGGAAGGACGGAGTATATATAGAGAAGATCATGGGAACGGAAGAGGAACGCTGGCCCAAGAAATATGCTTTAGGGACGAGGCGAGAGGCGAGAGCAATGAAAGGGAAAAGAAGTCGAAGAACCATTGCGGAAGTTGAGTTCGGGCTTTTATCGGGCCCATCTTAATTTTCCCTAACCTTTATTAAAGCCCTAGTTTGGAAGTCTTGCATGGGCCATCAGTGGGCCGGTCATACATCATACAAATCGGTACCAGAAATATCTCCGCAACTACTGGACCGATCCGGATCAAGTTTTGCACAGCTACGCTTCACACAATAATCTAGTATTTATCGAGCCGTTTTTTCGATACCTGGCATAGTTCTTTTTTTCATCATAAGTACTGAACAATTTTGAGGCGAAAAATTGCCTGTTTTATTCCAGTGACTGCCATGACCCGGAAAAATTAAATTTCTAAATTCCGGCTCGTTAAGGGGCCAGTCCACTTTGGAGCCACGAAAAAAGGCTATTTTCGCGATTTTTTTTTGAGGATTTTATAAAAGATATGAATATAAAAGTTATTGGGCTTGATAAATAAAGTCTTGAAATACACAAAAAAAAATGTTTAATTCATTTTTATTCATTTTTAAGTACAAAAACTATAGTTTAACGTAACGCCTCAAAAATAGGTGGGCTAGGTAGCTCCATCACAACTCGGCAACGGCTTGTCTGAAACGAAAAAATCAAAATCCATTAGATTCAGTATGACACCAGCTACAAAATGACCCTCGGATATAAAGTTTTATCAAAAAATAAAAAAATGGCAGATGAAAAACGAAAAAAGTAAAAAAAAAACGCGTTTTTTTCGCAGTTTTTCGCAAAAAAAGAGTAAAAATCAAAATTTTAAAACCATCGAGGGTCATCTTGTTGCGAATCATGTTTACAATATGTGGTTCAAATTTCAAGAGAATCGGTTTATTAGTTTTAGAGATACGATGGAGCTAGATTTTGAAAACGTTGTTTCGAGAAAAACGCGTTTGAAGTTTACACTATGAAAAACTCTTACCTAAACTTAATCGGCAATATTGACACAATATTGACACAATATTTCTGAATGTATGTACTTTCGAAAACAGTAAAAAAAAATCGATTTTTTGAAATTTTCAAAGTGGACTGGCCCCTTAAGTACTAGTTTTATCTATCTACTTTAAGAAACAAATATTTTTTTTTTAGATAAAAATTGGCAGAGGCACGTCTGGTACCGCAAACGCTGTCAACAAAAACACGTCCCAGGAAAACGACTGTAACTTTTGTACCGTTTGAAATTTTTTAACCAAATTTTCACACAATGTAGATAAAATGTCATACTTCAAAATGTATATCTCGGTTTGTTCAATAAAATTCAGTTTTATACACAAAAAAAAAAGATTCTTAAACATAACCTTACTTTTAGCCGTCCCAGGTGTACGTAAGCCCTTAATAAACACGTTATAAAAAATTCAAGATTGGCCCGATCAAAGCCCGAACTCAATTGACGCACGGGTTCAAATCTTCAAAAATCTTTTCGCGATCTGCGATTTTGAAAAGCGAGCTATCGCCAGAGAGCACGCGTGTGGCAAATTGATTAGGACCAATCAGCTCATTACCACGTCATCGCTTTTCCTATAGATCAAATGTAATATGACCATCCGTATGTATAACGCTTATATACAACACGCGTGTGTATGGAAGATAGCCGAGGGATTGGGGAAAGGCAATGATTTTGCCTTGCGTGGCAGTACGCGAAAGCGGTTTGTAGGTTGCCGTGCCGATAGGTGGGTACAGAGATTACCAGCCCGCGGATGCGGGAGATCAACGCTTGCGTATATCTCTCGAGGTGTCTATCACGAGAGCTATCGTAATTAAGCCGTTACGACACAGCTGGGAATCGTCGTTGCTACAGTCGATATATTCCCTAATTAATTTATTCCTCACACTGATCACCATATATATATATCTGGTGTGAAAATAACGCAGTTTGTGTTCGCCAGAGAGACATGTGAATTCGAGCAGCCAATATTATCTCTACGAGGTATACCGCAGGTGTCAAAGTTCCTTTTCACTTTCGCATGTCTTCTTTGTATCGGAGAATTTTTTGTTTTGTTTTTACACACTAGGAGGTTTCTCATTAAATCGGCTTAAGGCAGTCGTCCCGTGTGAAGGCTCTTTTTTCGCTTTTTCTGGGAATTTTTTTTTTTGGCGAACTAAATAAACTATACATCTGAAAACTTTTCTCCACATATTTATTCATATTTTGAGCACACTTTAGAATTCTTTCAGCCTGAAATCATTGCTCATTACTGAAGTACGAGGCAAGTTAGCCAGTCATCTTCAAAAAAAAGTTTTTTGCGGTGACTACGATTGCGGGCGTTCTGCTTATCTGAAACAAAAAAATCAAATGGTATTTTAATCTGTGAAGTATGAACTAGTTTTTGGACTAGGATTATTAAAAAAATATTGAAAGGTTCATTTGGGGCATCTTGTTGAACATTTTTTCGTGAATTTTGGTGTTTTTTTACGACTTCTCAACATGAAAAAAAAACGGCTTGATGAATGAGAATTATCCTAGTTCGCAAAGTGTCTACATGAGTACTGAAGTCATTCAAATTTCAAAGGAATTCGTTCGATAGATTTCGAGATATCGTGGTCATCAGTTTGAAAAATACAGTTTTGGGAAAAACGCGTTTAAAGGTTCAAATACGATTATCACCAATAAAATTTTGACTAGCCCTCAATCTGCTATGCCTGGTCCATAAAGTGAACCTTGAGTTTCCTCGAAAAAAAATCCTGCAAAGCCGATTGTTGCTCCGTGACATCAGTTCTCGCTCTTTTAGCGAAGTCGCTCGAGTGTCGTTCGGCAGATACGCGCTTCATTACGGCGATGGGCGTAAGCTTGAGTTACGTGGCCAATTTGACATCCCATTGTAACTAAAACGATCAAAATCCCATCAAATCCTTCATTGAAGATAATGACGGTAAGAAAAGTTGCTATTTCAACGATCTTTGTGCCAGAAATGCATGTGTTTAGGAGCGAAAGTCCAGATCGATGAATTTAATGATTCATTATTATTTTGTGTTTGTGCTTCTAAACATCTGGTCAACAGTTAATCTCGTGATAAATCTTCATAGACTGGTTTGATGACTGTTTTGAACTTCTGCAGTCAGAGGTGGCTTATCGTGTTGTAAATTGGTCTGTTCAACGCTGTAACTTTCGAACGACTCGGAATATCGGAAAATCACTTTACCCACATATTCTACACTATATTTGGATGCAATTTATGCAACAAAAAAAATCGATTTTTTGAACCAGTCACACGGGATGACTGCCTTAAAGGAAAAAATGTGGCTCTCGATGAATCCACACTCACGATGATTAATGTTTGCCTGCATGTACCGCCGAAATAAAATACATCTTGTATGGCTATCGTTGACTGTGTCGTCTCGAGACTCGTCGAATAGTTATCGAGCGCTTGACTCCCGGCAAAGAACCGCGCTCTCCTCTTCATGCACGTAGATATATTTCATTGAAAGCCTTTGTCGAATCCGTGAAACCGTCTCGAAGAAACGATTCGCTAGATTTTTTGGCATAAAGTTCCACCGCTACACTCACCACACACACACATCCCTGAGAAATCTCTTTATAGCTTCTAATAAAAGACGATTTATCTGGGGGGGGCTTTGGCGCTAAAACGCCCACCAACGGATAGCAACGCTGCGTGCCCACCGAGTACAAAACATCCTTTTTTTTAAATAAAGTCCATAACAATGTCTGGGTTCTCTTTCTTGACGTTTCATTATAAGGAATGTGGTAGATCAGGGAGTGCGAAAATATCGGAAAATCGTGATCGATCAGTGATCGACGTGGTCGGGTTCTACTGCTAAAAAAGCACTGCTAAAAAAGTACTGCTAAAGGCTCTAGTGCTAAAACGGTACTGCTAAACGGGCTCTACTGCTAAAAGGCTCCACTGCTAAAAGCTGTACTGCTAAAAGGCTCCACTGCTAAAAGCTGTACTGCTAAAAGGCTCCACTGCTAAAAGCTGTACTGCTAAAAGGCTCCACTGCTAAAAGCTGTACTGCTAAATGGGCTCTACTGCTAAAACTGGACAGCTAAAGCTAGCTTCTGACAGAGGGCTTACATAAGTCCCACTGATGGCGATTCTACTGTACTTTTTGCGGTTTTTTGACGATTTTTTTAAATTTTTCTGACAAAACTTACCTTGCTATCGGCGCCATTGTGCTGCACTCGGCGGGAGGTTATACTGTACGACGATTGTCACTAGTCGTCGCGGCCTTCTCCTTAATTTCTGCCATGATCTCCTTCCTCGCAGCTTGCGCAAGCTCAGGAGCACCGCAGGTGTGCGTGTTTTTTGGAATTTTTCTGGAATTTTTCTGAGAAAACTTCATGTCATTTTCCCGTTGTCTTCAATGTTCTATTAACTTTTCAATGATTTTCAATGATTGCAGGTTTGAAAAAAAATCTGTTAAAAAAAAACACTTCAACGTGCTAAATCATTTAAAAAGACTTTTTCATCAGCTTTTTTGGTTCACTTAGAAGAGATTTTCATACTGAAGAAAATAAACTTTGGTTTGATTCGATAGGTCGTTTAGTTTTTTTGCTCGCCAATTTGGAAAAAATCGTGAAAATGAAAATTGGCGAAAACGCGCTTCAAAGTTTTCAATAGTAGGGAAATATCAATTAGCGCTTCTCTGCTTTTGGCCTTGTATCTTCGAAAAGATTTACAACTGGCCTCTGTAACTTAGTCAATATATTCTTGGATAGTTTGTCTATCGATTTAAGCGATAAAATGAAAAACGATTTTTCGGACTCCTTCTAATTCAGTGGAGTCGAGAGAATTTTTGAGAGGACTTGCAGAGGCTGCACACTGGACCAAATGAAGGCATCTTCATGGCACTGAACTCGACAAATAGGTTTTGGTAGATTCAACGGAGTCTGGCGGCTTGATTACAAAAAAAAAATGGGTCCTGCTTGTGTTCAAAGGAGACTCTGAATTTCGACTCGGGGCAATTTTAAAAACGATGTCAATCAACAAGTACAGAAGCTTGCTTCTGTCTCAGATTGAAGAGAAAAAAGAACAATCTCAATGGTTCAAAATGATTGAATCGTCTTCGTGGAGATTCAATCGTATCGCTCTGTACACTGCTCTTTAAATTGTTATCTCGACACTACTCCTTAAATTACTTCTTGAAATGACGAATACATACGAAGGCGAGAATGAAGCACGATAAACTTAGGATCGTCAGTTTCTACAACCGCGATATCATTAATCAAGTTATATCTTGCGAAGAGCGTCAAAACTCTCGTTCGTACCGAGCTCAGCAAAGCGTCATAATTCAGAAAAACTTAAGATGAAGGAGGTAAAAAGAATATGCTGCCTGTAAAAACTTCCCGATGTACTGTAATTTTATATATATATATATATCTTGATCGAATCCTCGTGCAAGACGCTGCAAAACGTTACCTCGGGCTACATTTCAAGCTTTTCCTCTCGGATTTTATCTTCCATTTTTTTTTCAAACGTTTATTAAACTCTAAAAAAAACATTGGGACTTGCGAAATTTATTTTTCACTCGCCGCTGCTTATCCAGCTTTTTTTTTTATCTCGGATGAGCAGCAGGTAAGTGATGCTTCAGAAAAAAAAAACAAACGTTTTACGCAAACGAAAATAAGCTCGAGTGAAAAAATCTTTGCTGAGTTTTGAAAAAAATCTCATTAGCGATAGCTCCACTTTTACGTACATTATGATATTTTTATACATCTCTAATGGAAGAAAAGTATGAAAGTTTACCGTGAAATAATGCTGTTTGAAGCCGGAAGGCAATGGAAAAAATACGAGGCGAAATCACAGAGGGACGCTTTATAATTTATAATTTATGTAGTAAATTATATTATAATAATTTATATTATATTAATTTATTATATTTTTATATATTAATTTATTGTATTTTTATATATTAATTTTATATATAATATTGAATTAATATTTATATTAATATAATATTAAATATTATTATATATGTGTACACTACCGGCGAAAAGTTTCCGGACAAAAATTCAAAAAATTTTCGGAACGAATTTTTATGCCATTTCGCTGATAGTTGACATAAATGGATTTAATAAACGGCGTTTTAAAGGGGAGGAATTCACCTTCATTTCGTTTTTTTTTGAAAATTTTTTACTATTTTTTTTACGACTTGTACCCTTTTTCGAAAACGACCATTTTTCGCCTTTTTTTTGTTCCTTTTCTGGTGGACCCCGTTTAGAGACAAAATTTTTTTAATGCATTCCTTTGACCGGAATCATAAAGGGGGAAGCTCAAGCTTTTTTTTAAATTTGTTTTTGTTTTTTTTAATGCTTCGTACGATTTTTTTTTCTAAAGTTATTTTGATTAAAAAAAAAAGAGACAATTTGAAAAATAACGTGTAACGCGAAAATGACAAGGATTCATGGAAAACCTCAAGATGGTAAAAAGTTGAATCGATTTTCGTTGAGTTCGCGAACATTTTTTCATATTTTTTTTTTTCACCTTTTTCCGGTAAAAAATCAGATTTAATTACGGTAACTCGATAAAAAAAATGTCGAAAAAAAATCTGAAATAATTCTATTGCATTGAAAATAGAAAAATAAATGTTTATCCTCTCTTGAAATTTTACCATAAACCCCTTAGTTCTCGAGTTACGGTAATTAAATTATCTGATCTTTTACCGAAAAAACGTGAAAAAAAAAATTTCGAAAAAAATCTGAAAAAATTCTCGCGAACTCAACGAAAACCAATTCAACTTTTTACTATCTTGAGATTTTCCTTGAATCCTTGTCGTTTTCGCGTTACACGTTATTTTTCAAATTATCTCTTTCTTTAAAAAAAATCAAAATATCTCCAGAAAAAAAATCGTTCGAAGCTTTAAAAAAAATAAAATTAAAGCTTGAGCTTCCCCCTTTATGATTTCGGCCAAAGAAATGCATTAAAAAAATGTTGTCTGTAAACGGGGTCCACCAGAAAAGGAACAAAAAAAAGGCGAAAAATGGTCGTTTTCGAAAAAGGGTACTAGTCGTAAAAAAAGTAGTAAAAAATTTTCAAAAAAAAGGGAATGAAGGTGAATCCCTCCCCTTCAAAATGCCGTTTATTGAATTCATTTATGTCAATTATCGGCGAAATAGCATAAAAAATCGTTCCGGAACTTTTTCGAATTTTTGTCCGGACACTTTTCTCGAGTAGTATATATATATATATACATATATAATAATATAATAATTTATAATTTACTAAAATATTAATATTTTACTACTAATACTCGTGATTGCGAATAAAAACATTCATAAATCTTTTTTTTTTAATTACTTTTCCATGCCAATTCAACCAAGAGACGCATTCATAGCTGACTTAAGTAAGCCAATATTTTTGGCCAGGCTTTTCATTCAAATACCACTCCGTGAGACGCAACGAGTGGGCCGAAGATGCCGACTAATTTCTTTGAAGAGACCCCAAGGCAAAGATTTAGCGACGATCGTAATTTATGACCGAGGAAATTCTCCAAGATTAAAGGCAATATTTAAGAGCTTTCTTACTTATTATTTAATCTCTTAATTTATTAATTTTTTTATTTATTTCATTTTTTGTCACTTTTCGTCTTTTATTTTTGTCCCACGTCCTCAATTCCAGTCCGAGCCTCGTCTCTCATTCGTTGCAACATGACACTGGGACACATTGAAAGAAGAAAAAAAAATTCTCTGGTCGTTTGCGAGTCATAAACATCTTCAGCCAGCTCCATTTGCGATAGATGAAGAATAATTTTTGCTTCACAAGACGAATAGTTTACGAGCCAAAAATTGTCTCCACAAATGATAATTGTATGACGAGATAATGAAGAAAAGTGAATTAGCTTCCGGTCTGACAGATCAAGCAGAGGCATCTTGATGTCATACGAGTGTGACGTTGCTGTCAGAAATGACAAATTAAATAGGAAAAAAAAAAGATCGTAAAAACTGACTACGTGGTTTGAGAGAAATGTTTTTTTTTTTTAGATAGAGCTAAAAAAAAACGTTGCTCTACAGTCACGCAACAGCGCAGGATTTCATGGGACATATCAAAGATAAAAATGAGGCTGCCACTGTTGGAGCATTGTTGCAAAGAATCTTTGATGGCTCGCGACCTCTGGCAGTACGCCTAACGACTTTTTTTCCGGTCGTTTGCCCAAAAAGTATAAACGATTCTCTTCCCTCTTGCTCCTTTTTTTTATATGTCACGCAGAATATTTTCAGCCCTGGCTGAAAACACTTTTTTAACTGAAAACTCGAGCTAGCTCTGTCAAAATCTACCAATAAGTAATCACGAGCAAAAAAAAATCCGCATTTTAGTATTTTTTTGCGAAGCTTCATTGAAACAAGATTTATCGCAGCATTCGCTGAAGAAAAATGATCTCAATTTTAACGAAATGATTTTTTCACTAGCACGATTTTTATCAATAATCATTATTTAATAACTTATTCGAATAGTTCAGTAGGAATACATTAAACGGTAAGCTAATTGTTGAATTTAATCAAATAATTGGATATTATGCAATCATCGTAGGTTTGATTTAATCCTTTAACGGACACATACGACCCACCTACTTTGAAAAATCGTGACTTCCAGAAAAATGAACGTATCGACATCGTTAAGGTCGCATTTTGAAGATGAAGGATGCATATAATCATGAAAAATTCGGCAAACGCAAGGGTTCCACCCCTTCAGTTTCACACCCTGTCAAAAAGTGCGAAAATTGCGAAAAAATGAGAAATGAGCACAACTTTCAGGCAAAATTTTTTTTAGAGTCGCGATCTCAAGTGTGTGCTTTGAAATAACATCGAAAATTTGTAGCAAAAAGGTCCGAACCAAAAACCACCCATAACAGTAATAAAATATCGATGACCACCCATAACGCGTTTAAAGTTAGTAGAAAGTCACGACATGAATCAAGAGGGTTTGCGCTAGAATTCGAAAATCGAGCACTTAGAGATTTTTCACACCCATAATCTTTTGAAATATAATTTTATAGGTACGAAGGTACATTTTTCATTTAAAAAAAAATCGATTTTTGGAAAATCCTACAGTGGCCTAAGGCCTTAAGGAGGTTGGAACGGTCCAGTTGAGTCAAATGACGGTTTACGAGTTATTTTTTTCAATAAACCTCGAAAAAAGCCATACGAGTAACACAATTTAGTGACCTAAACCTTTATTAACCCAAACACAGTTTAGTAACCTAAACCTTTAGTAAATAAACCTCGAAAAAAAGTCATAGTAGTACCACAGTTTCAAAAAATAAAATACGTGGACAATTTGTTACTACTACCTTGAAAAAGTATAACATTATTAATGATTATTTTGAAGGTGTCATCATGTTTTATTGGATTGAAAGGGTTGAAATATTAAAATATTTACAATATTCAAAAGGACTAAAAGATTAAAAAGATTCGTAATCTTTTATCAAACCTTCATGGTTCAATATTGGATATATATAGTATCCGATGGGCAAGATGGGTTTTTTTAAATTCTAAATGTTTAGAAAGGTTTAGTTTACGTTAATCCGTTGCTAAAAATAGTTTATCTTGGTGCTAAATAGCCAAAAAGATTACGTGAAAATTTTGTCAGTCTAACCGAACGTAAAATTACATTCATTAAACGATTGTTTAGCTTCGATGTTTTGTGGTAAGAAAAAATTCAAAAAATTCGCAAAGAATCAATATAGTCTGAGTAATAACATATATATTTTCTTTTCTTCGTCTTGGCTGGGGGGTAACGCTTCAACCTCCTTAAAAATTTTAGAGACACATTCTCAAGACTCCGAACTATACGAGTAATATGAAGAAAAAAAACACAATTCTTTTGACCGGACACAGGTCTATAAAATCGGTTATGACCTTTTTTTTCTAATCCGACTACTTTGATAGGAGTAAAAAATCGATAGAAAAAAAGTGACACACTGTGCCCCACCTTGCTCTACAGTCTCAACGTTTTCAGAATGTGCCTGAATATTTTTCCATTTGAACTAAATACCTGAGCTGTACGTAGGTAGACATGAAAGTATTCCGGTGGAGTGTTATATACTCGTTACGACGATCGATCGAAGTATATGTACATAAGCCGGTGCAAATCGAATTTCCCTGCACCCTCGGGTCCAGACGGGTGTAAGGTGGTGGCACCACGACTCGACTGCAAATATCCCACGGGGATATTTGCACGTATATACATTGATGTGATATATATGCAGCAAAAAGAGATTTTCAATGCTTAATGTCGACGACCATTCGATCCGAGACACAGAAGCTTTCATTTCCCGTTATTTCGTGACTCTCTCTCTCTCTCTCTCTCTCTCTCTCTCTCTCTCTCTCTCTCTCTCTCTCTCTCTCTCTCTCTCTCTCTCTCTCTCTCTCTCTTCTCTCTCTCTCCCCCTCTTTTCCTCCCTCCCTCCCTCAAAAAATAAGCTATTTGTAACAATTTTTTTTCCGATAGCTGTTGCATGTATCGGTACAAACTTTTTTTTTGCTCAAAGATAGACTCTTAAAGAATAGAAAACAATTTTTTTTTATTACATATAAATGTATATTTATTTGACAATTGATAATCGTTTAAAGGCATGAAAAAAAAATTGTATGCGTGGTAGCCACGCTGAAAATAAATATAAAACATTTGATTGAATTTTCTTAAATTGCAAAATTACAATATTAACTTTTATTCATTTAATTTTCGATCAAAAACTTAATTCTGCATTGACAATTCAATTATAAATTTGGAATTCATTGAAAACTTGATTGACTTTCGTACGATCGCAATTAACATTCAATTGAATTCAATTGTTTTCTCATTTTTCATTTCATTTAACGTCTAACGAGGCTCATAATCTTAAAGACCAATTTATTTTAAATTTACAGTAAATTTTCTGTTGATTATTTTCATTCATGATTTTTGTCGTCACTTCTATTTTTATTGTTTATGGCTCTTGGGATAGAGATGTTTCGGAAGAGAGATATTGTGAAACGAAATTGTCTGAATACAGATGTTTTGGATGTCACATGAGATTTTGTAGAACGCAGATATTTGAGAATAGAGAAGTTTCGGATACGAAAGATTGTGGAATGGAGATATTTGGAAGCAGTAATATTTCAGAAGTGAGTTATTGTGGTATGGTGATCTTTACGAATGGAGTTGTTTCGGCAGAGAAATGTTTTAGACATGAGATATTTTGGAATAGAGATGATTCTGATTAAACGTTCTCCAGAATAGAAATATTTAAGAAAAGAGATGTTTGAGAATAGAGAAATAAAGAATAGAGTTGTTGTCCTGCCTTTTAAGAATGATAGAAAAAGATAAAATAAAACGTACCTTCTGATAACCTAGAACTCTGTGGGTTATTTCCACAATTATTAGCCATTTCCCACTTTTCATACTTTCAGTGTTTTAAATTGTCATTTTCAATATTAATCACATATCACTCACCTCATATATTAGACGAAGTAAAAAGTTCTGAGCGTTTTTTCGCTTTATTTCGACGATGAAATTAACATAGTTAGGATTATCCGATTTAGATCAAATATGCGCCATTTTGTTCGATAACTTTTGTCCATTTTGAAGGCAATTTCATAATTCCGCGATTGAAGAAGTCCTCGTCTCTATTGGCGAAAAACTTGACCAGCTCATTTTTTCACAAGCCTCTCTTGAGGCCAGTTTTGTACCAACAAGAAAATTTTGCAAATGCTTGAAAAGGTGATAATCGCTTGGTGCCAGGTCTGGACTATACGGCGGGTGCGATAGAACCTCCCATCCAAGCTCTCGGAGCTTCTGGCGCGTCGTTAAAGATGTGTGCGGCCTGACGTTGTCTTGATGGAACACAAGACCCTTCCTATTGGCCAATTCTAGCCGCTTCTGGTCGATCGCCTGCTTCAATATGGTCAGTTGTTGACAGTAGAGGTCCGAATTGAGTGTTTGGCCCGATGGTAGCAGCTCATAGTGGATGATTCCCTTCCAATCCCACCAACACACACAGCAAAACCTTTTTGGCCGTTAATCCGGGCTTGGCGATCGTTTGGACCGGCTCACCGCGATTGGACCACGATCTTTTTCGGCTGTTGTTCTCGTGTGTGACCCATTTTCCATCGCCAGTCACCATTCGCTTCAAAAATGGGTCGATTTCGTTACGTTTCAGCAAAGAATCGCAGGCATCAATTCGGTCCAAAAGATTCTTTTGCGTCAATTCCCGTGGCACCCATACATCGAGCTTCTTCTTGAGACCAGCCTTATGCAAATGGTTCCAATGCAGTTCCTGGGTAATGGAATAAGAGCTCACATGCCGGTCCGACTCGAAGATTTCGCCAACTTAAATTAACGCGGGACTCTTTCTTAATTAATTAATTTTCCGAAAATATATATATACAGGGTGGAAGATTTAACGTGACCACCCCAAATATCTCCGTTGCCTTTAGAGTGACGAAAAAAATGTCAGGAGGTAATTCGATTGATTTCGAAGGACTGATACAGTGGTGAAAAATTCATTTTTGTCAAGGTCATAGTTTTTGCGTTCTCAAGCTCATCAATGGTTTTTCAAATGGGAACATGTTTTTTTTTTTATTGATACGTTGTAGCTGATATTCAGACGAATCCAACGACCTACGATATCATGACCTTGAAATGAGTTTTCACCAAAATACACGTGTAAAAACGGAAAATCGTGATGGTATTGACAATAAGAATATCCGAATAATGTAATTGAATTTTTTGTGCAGAAAATTTATTGTAACAAATGTTCGAAGTGTTGGCCATTAACCTCGACACATTTTTGAAGACCTCGGATGAATGATTCCCTTGACCTTCGAATAGTTTCTGGTGTGACAGCGGCGCAGGTTATCCAACGGATACAATAATGTCAATAGTCGGAGATGTTTCTGATGTTTGTAAATACTGGCATTGTAACGTAGTAAACCAGTAGTAGAGTGAAGAATGTTTACCATCTACCAATATTAGAATCAGTAGACAAGTGTATCCATCGAAAGTAACATGTAATAACCGTATCGAAAATGGTATTGTACGGTCAAGCAGAGAAAGTGGAATTGATTCGAAGGTCAAGAGAATCATTCGTCCGACGCGACGTCTTCAAAAATGTGTCGACGTTAATGGCCATCACTTCGAACATTTGTTACAATAAATGTTCTGCACAAAAAATTCAATTACATTATTCGGATATTCTTATTGTCAATACCATCGAGTTATAGTTATTACCCGTGACTTCCTCCGCGTGGAATTTATGACGCCGTGGGAGTGTAAATATTTGATTCCTCTTCAAAGGATTTCCTTATTAACAATATTTTTTGTTTTTTTTTTTTATTGGACGGCACCAATATCAGGCCCGTGGGCCAACTTACGCGTGAGCAAGCTACGTAAAATTGATCGCGGGAGAAACAATCATCCCTCAAATCTACGCAAGCGTTAAAGTTTGGCCCTGAGACTTATTTAAAAAAAAAAAAACAAAATGCAAATTCAAATTCAACCTTGTTGAATTTTGAAAAATGCTGAAATATGTGTTGGATTATTTTTATTGTAGAGTATTTGTGCCAAATTTCAAGTAGATCAACAAAATATTGTTTTCTACACAAACTTTTCCTCCCCCTTGCAACCCCTTAAGGTTTAAATTTTTCTGAAATGCTGAAATACGTGTTTCATGAATTTTATTTTAGAATGTTAATGCAAAGTTTCAAGTAAATACGAGCAAAAAAATATTTTTTTCCGTACAAACTTTTACACCCCATTTCACCCCCTTAAGGATCGAATAAAGAAAATTCTTTCTTAGAGAACCTCTACACCGTCTAAGGAACATATGTACCAAATTTCATGTTTCTATCTTCAGTAGTTTAGGCTGTGCTTTGTCTGTCAGTCAGTCAGTCAGTCAGTCAGTCAATCTGTCAGTCACGGAACAGTTTTTTATGTATAGGTAGCTTACTTCTTGAGCCATCACAGTAGAATAGCCCCTTGAACAAAAATAATATACTGAAAAAAAGGCACGACCGTCTAACAAATTAATTATTTCGTGTCGAGAGAGGTAAAATAAATGTAAAAAAAAACGTAATTTAACATGCTGGAAAAACCATGAATACCGATCACGTCGTTTGTACTTGGAAAATTTTGGATTTTTCATGTATTTGAAAGAATACTTGGCTTTGGCAATGGCGGAAGTGAGCGATAATTAAGGGGTTACGTGAGTTTCGAAGCGAAAAAAAAAAGCATATTTTTTCTATTTTTTTTTAAATATAATATATAAATTGTTTTATTCAAAATATGAAGCACATAAAAAAGCCACATTTCAACAATATTTTTAAAAAATTCATCCAAAAATTTGGGAAATTCAGCCGTTGGGACCTGGTTTCCGGAGAGCCCTCAAAAAAAAGTGTCCTCGTGGTGGTCAGAATAACTCATGATAGCTTTATCTCGAATTAAAAAAACCAAATTTTTTCTGTTAGTAGATAAGTATAGCTCGTGATTGAATGAAGGATTTAAAAAAAAATTAAAATTCGAATTTTTGCCAGTGTTCTACACGGAGAGAATTAAGAAGTAATTTTTGTCGTGAATTTCACGGTAAAAATTACCGTGATATATTTCAATGTGGTGACAAGTGAGAAAAGAATAATAATTCGTATGCGACAAGTTTTTTTTTAACTCACGTTACAGAAAATTTCAAATACGTAGCTAAAATTTTACTATACAAGAAGGGTAGCGCGCACGATAATTTTTACCGAGAGCACAATACATTTTCCTATAACACTCGTTAAATTTTATAATAAATCTTAAAATAATTGTTATAAAGACGATACTTTTTTATAGACATTTTTGAAAGGCATAAAATAATAAAATGCACAGTAAAATTTCGCTTATATTATATATTTTTTAAATTTAAGTTTTGCGTATTTTGTTACACATCAAAATTTTACTAGAAAATCTGGTAAAATTTTCTATCTGAAGAAGAAATTTTATTTTATTTTCGTGATAATCTGTGTTTTACTCAGTAATAATAAGCGAAGTTTCAGGGTTGTCGTCTGGTTACCGTTACTGCACGGTAATTTTTAACATTTAATTCTCTCCGTGTATCAGATGAAGTAAAAAGTTCTGAGCGATTTTTCGCTTTATTTCGACGATGAAATTAACGTAGCGCGCACGATAATTTTTACCGAGAGCACAATACATTTTCCTATAACGCTCATTAAATTTTATAATAAATCTTAAAATAACTGTCATAAAGACGATACTTTTTTATAGACATTTTTCAAAGGCATAAAATAATAAAATGCACAGTAAAATTTCGCTTATATTATATCTTTTTTAAATTTAAGTTTTGCGTATTTTGTTACACATGAAAATTTTACTAGAAAATCTGGTAAAATGTTCTATCTGAAGAAGAAATTTTATTTTATTTTCGTGAAAATCTGTGTGTTTACTCAGTAATAATAAGCGAAGTTTCAGGGTTGTCATCTGGTTACCGTTACTGCACGGTAATTTTTAACATTTAATTCTCTCCGTATATGCAAAGTAGTTCAATTTTTGGTACAATTTACACTACGTATAGCCTTGTAAAATTACTTGTAATCGAAAAATAAAAAACCTTCGTTCAATCACTGGTCAATGCTATTTTGAAGAAGTGTGCAAAATTTCAATAAGATAGGTGCGTTAGTTTTTGATAAATCGTGTCCATCGATCTCAAAAATAGTGTTTTGAGAAAAATGCGTAGACCTGCGTCGCTTCCGGCCAGTCTTTTCCAACCGAGGGAGAATTCCCAAAGGCTCTCTCTCTCCTAGACTTTTACTCCGATTGACTTAAAACTTTGGAAGAATATTCTAGACACACTGTACTATTGGATAATAAAATTGAAAAAAAAAATGGATTTTCTGAAATGTTCAAACCCACGTGACCCCTTAACGTGTATCTTCACATAAACGGGCACGCGATTAAAGGTTGGAGGCGCGGGCGAGGAAAGCTCGCATGAGATTCGCTGATTATTGTTGAAACGAAAGAAACGAAGAAGTAACCGAACAACAACAAAAATTCGTGTCAAAAAGAAACACGCAACGTAAAATCCATTCGCGTTGGTCAAAAAAGGTTAAAAAAAAAAAAGAAAAAAAAAAAAAACATGATATTAATGAGAGGAGGAAGGCTCCGGCGGGGGCCGCTCGTCCATACTCGGCCAACGTAACCATCACGACTGATCCTCTCTGTCTTTTTTTCCATCGTCATTTCGCAGATACGTGTTCACGATAGTGAGCTATCTCATCGGGGTCTTCATATTTGCTACGATAGTCGGGCAGGTTGGCAACGTAATCACCAACAGAAATGCCAATCGTTTGGAATTCGAGAGATTGCTCGACGGGGCTAAAACTTATATGAGACACCACAAAGTGTCGGGTGGTATGAAGAGGAGGGTTTTAAGATGGTACGACTATAGTTGGTCGAGAGGGAGAATTCAGGGTGGCGGTGATATCAATACGGCCCTTGGACTATTGCCGGACAAGCTCAAGACCGAGCTTGCGCTTCATGTTAATCTCTCGGTACTCAAGAAAGTCACGATCTTCCAGGTGAGTGAATACATTCACAGGCTCGCGGGCTGACAAGTGGGCTGGATGTCTGTGAAAGAAAAAATTAAAATTTATGCAAAATAATGACAGAGAAACATTGTGATTATTACAATGATTATCATTTTTTGAATCAAGCAATATCGTACTGAAAAAAAAAGAATATTTAATTTAAATAAGATGTATTTAAGGAGGTTGCTCAGCTATCGCGTAATAATGAGACTTTGCTGAAATTCATTGAGGATATTTGCAAACAGGTATTACGACTCCGTGCCAAATTTCAAGTCATTCGTCTGCATGATTGTTGAGCAATTGATTATTGAAGTTAGGCTCTTTAGACGAGCGACATAGCAAAAGCTATACGATCATTCTTATACGACATTTGCAACGTAATAAAAATGTTGAAAATTCAATACAAATAGGCGGAAGAAATTCTTGACATATTTATGAATGATTTCAACGAAGAGTGAAGCGTTTTGTCTGCCTCGTTATCGAGATATTTTCGAAACAAAAGAGAAAATTTTCGCTGATTTGCGTAAAACGATAAAGCGCGCTACGACACGTGGCAACGTTGCTGTCAAATCGGCCATCTTGAATAGGCGCCACAATTTGAAACGCACAATGTTATTGCTTCCTCGTTATAAATTTCTTACCACGGTTTCATAAAGATTATTATTATTCATAAAGAGTATAAATATTTTTTATCACTATTGTTATTTTTGTTCCTTATGATAACAACAAAGTTATTTTTCATGTCTTTCTTCGTGTTCGATATTCTTTATCCATAACTCCTCGTGACAGAAGCTGCAATGCATGTGTTCCGGACATAACCTTCAAATCAATTATGCGTCGTTCCTCGACTGCGAATTCATTTTCCGGCTCAACTACTACGTTTTTTTTCACTGTTTTCCATTTTGTACTTGCTTCAACCGTAGATCATACTGTTTTTCACTTCCGATTTCTTCCTTTCCATCTATTCATTTTCGTCGAACACAAAAGCTACATTCGCGAAAGAAGTTTGACAGATGAGCGCTCAACTAGGTGGCGTTCGTGTCTGAGCTCAGTGCTGCCAGTTACTGAGAACTAAATTACGCGTTTGTCGCATTTCAACTTGGTTAATAACGTATTCGCGATGTCAAGAAACAAAAAACGATTAATAAACATTTCTAAACAGTCAATAATATGCATTCCACATATTTATTAGCTGAAATTTGTTTATTTTACGTAATCGAAAATTTGATCATTCGGGGTTGGCTGCCGTTACAGGTTTAAGCATAGGCGTTTCCCTTTTGCCGCCTGCCCCGCAGAGAACCTGAGCACCCTCCTTAAGTAAAATAGGTTTTTTTTCCTTGTCTCACCGCCCACTGCGACCCTATTTGTTTCAAATATATTTTTTTTTATTTGTTCAAGCTATTCTTTTAAAATATTAAATATATTCAAATTAAATAAATAAAGATAAACATAAAGAAAATGAAGTTAAATTTTTTTCTTCTTTTTTCACTAACAAGACTGTTATTTAGAAAAAAAAAGAAAGGTATCGTCGTGACTTTTATTAACGGACGCGACTATTTATGTATAGAAAGACTAACCATTTTTCTTAACTGCAGAATGTTAAAACAGTCTTCTAATGAAAACAAAGCCATAAGATTTTTGAGAGACTAAATCGTGTACCATTTTTCCGTCTGTCTCTTTTGTCTTATACTAGCAGATGAAATCAAAACACAGATTTATTAAGAATAAATAAATATTTAGTTATTATACGATATTAAATAGATCGTGATTTGAATAGATGAATGTATTTAAAATAAATAATTTTAATAATGGAATGCAATGGAAAAAATTTGATTTCACGAAAAATCTAGTTAATTCAAATTTAAAAAAAAATCAAATAGACGCGACTAGTTGATATCAAAAGAATTTTTCTGTCAGTGCAGCCCCCTGAACCAGAAGTCCATTTTTTTAACTCTCTTGGGAATGTTTGACTTTTCCTCTCGAACTTCCATTGGCCGCAGAGATAATGCTGGACTATTTTTCATAGTGATTTTTTTATTCCTTCGACAAATAATAGCCTTGAATAAGAATGGCAATTGAGGGCAAACGGCTATGAAATATAATTTTACTTAGCAATGATAAATCGCTATAAATGTCTCGCCTTTGCAAAAAAAGCAAACTCTATTTGCATACAGCAAAAAAAATGATTTTTTTTTTAAACGAATGAAACTGCGATAAATTTTGTTAATTGCTCTAAACGAAGTCCTACGAAATATATAAAATGTAATTAAATTTGATGAAAGGGGGTTGCAGAAAAAAAATTAATTGGTGATAAAGACGTTTCATCATTTCAGTGCAGTTGGAAATAGTCATTAATTTATTGAGTGCATCTAGTGCATCTAGATTCTCATGATTTTTGTCCAACATTACGTTCTTATATTAAGAAAAAAATACATTAATTAATTGTCCACAGGACTGAAAAGTATGTAAAAAATAATATAAAATATTAGAACATTGTCTAAATGGATAAATCATTTTGAGGTGCATAAAGTTCGTAAAAGTGAGAGCCAGATATTGAACTGAATATTGTCTTACCTTCCCACAGAGGATGGGGTTGAAAGTATGCTTTTCATTCGAAATTTTTCATTTCTCATTTTTTATTATTATTGAAAAATCAGCTGTTGCAGATTTAAGTTGTAAGATCACTAAATGAAGATCCGCAAAAAAATCTTCACGTGATTATCGTAGCTCAGATCAACCAGAGATAATTTGGGAATTTAATTCGTTGAATTCCAACGATGCAAACTTCAACGTCATCACAGAGGGTGGAACTCAAGATAAAAAAAGTTCCCATTTGCCAAAACAAAAAATCGCTGTTTTTTTTTTTTAAAGCACACACCCCAATTATAAAAAAATATTGCACTCGATAAAAGTTCTGCAACTAAATTAATAATCTTCCGAAGATTGCATCAATAAAAATAATTCACTGTGCGATAAAATTTTATCGTGGTTAAACGTCACATCGATTCCAATGCTCGTTTGAAATATCGTATAGCATATAAATCGCATTGGAATGAATTACATTCTACAGAAAATATGCTCACAGATGTTGCACTCCCTCGAGGTGTGAACATTGAATATTCATTGAATGCGAGCATATGAATATGTAACTTTTCCTTTTTTTTTTTTTGAATTATTATCACGAACGGGTGGCTGCTCCAATTGTTGCTGCAGAATGTTTATTCTCATCCCTTAAGCCCGCTGCAAAAATAAACGAGAATTGTATCTTGCGACTGCAGAATTTTGTCAGAATCGACCAAGTTACAATTCGATGGAAACCCTCTTGCGTTAGTGTCAAATTTTTTTTTTTTTCGTTCTTCTCGTCAAAAGCCCAAAACTCTCAAATAATGAATTAAAAATTCCAATTAAAAATCATTGCATTTATGCATTTTTTAATCTTGTCAAATTTTTATTCAATCATCTTTCAGTCAAATTATTCTCGTACAAACGAACGAATTTCTCTCAGTGTTGGCACATTGTTATCACAGTTATATATATTTACATATAGCCTAGAAGCTTTCGGTTTGTTTCGCACGAACTTTTATAGTGGCTTGAAAAGTACTTTTTTTATTTTTTTATGACATAAACCCTGTTTGGGGCTACCTCGCGTATATGTCCAATTGAAATCAGCTTTAGAGAATAGGAGTACGAAAAAATAACGAACAGGAGAGAGAAGCCACCGGAAGGATGAAAAAAAAAAAAAAAAATTGCGAACAAAAGCTAGACGCGATTGATGGAGGGGAGTGCAAGGGGAGGGAGGAAGCATTGCAGGCAAAATGTTTTCTTTCGTGTCAAACGTAAAGCTTCGTCGGGAATGCCTGAAAAAAAAATTCTGCCGGAGATACTTTGAAGATATAAAAGTTATAAAGGTAGATTTGTTTTTTTTTTTTAATTTTTTTATCGTAAAGCAGATTGACGATTTTATATTTCTGATATATGTTCAGGAAAAAGGTTTGATGAAAAAGGAAATTAAGTTAAGACTTCAATTATTATTAAAAGTAGAAAATTAACATTTCTAAGTGTTAATTTATTACAAAATTAGCTACTCGTGAGGCTATTTACATGTCTAGCTTTAAGGCTATTTACCAAGGCTAGATTTACAAGTCTAGATCATGTACGACATGATCTAGACTTGTAAATCCACGATTTCTCCCTTTTGGACTAACTTTTTGGCCGACGGTCCGTCCGTTGAGTCATTTGCAATCTCAAATCTATGAAATGTACGTTACGGTTTTTTTTATCTGCCTGTTTTATCACATACGTTTCGATCGACGATTATTTTCAACCTCTTTTGCATTCGAAGAGCACTCAATTCGGAAAAAAAAAAACAAGACAAAAGCTTCGTAAACTCGATAACAATTTCTTTTCCTCGTACAACTCCAGCCTCTCACCCCTACCATCGGCCTGCCCAAAGACAATTGCCACGGATCGTTAAACCCATATACCGTGAGACAAAAAAAAAAACAAAAAAAAAAACTCTTCGACGTCTGTTCTTTTTTCCACCAGGACGAGCGATTTTCTATAGAAACAAAGAAGAAAGAAAAAACGAAAAAAGAAAAAAAAAAAAAGAAAAAGAACATTGAGGTGAACGCATTGCAGGAAAATCTTGTGAAGAATGGTCACGATGAAGAACGAGATATATAGATGGCTCGGGAACTCCAATCAATGTGGAAAATAATATCCGAAGAATTTTCTATTGCTTCCGATTCTGGTTGTCTTTCTTCGGCCGATTGTCATTCCATTGATCTCTTGCCGCGATTCGTTCAAAGTAATTGAAAAAGAAAAGGAAACAAAAAAAAAAACAAAAAAAAAAACACTGAACATCGATAAAATATAAAAGTGAAGAAATGAAAAACGAAAAGATTTCATAGTGAAGCTCGGAGAATGAGATTTGACTTGTTTAAAAAGGCTTTAATTGAAATGTCCGGAATGCACATAACGGGAAATCTTTTTTCATCGTTGGCCCCATTGTGATAATTTATTCCGTGATATTCGTAGGATCGGATGATGCAGCGGTAGATCGTTACTTTTTTGCCCACCCCCCCGCCCCCCCCCCCCTCCCCTCATCTTCCCCTGTTTTTAATTAGCGTACAGTTCGGCGAAGTAGGCGAGTGAAAGAGAGAAAAAAAAAAAAGAAAGTCGAATAGATAGATGGACATGGAAAGAGATAAAATGTGGGGAAAGAATATCGAGAGACGATTGTGCACACGAAGGGATGCTGCAGCTGCAGATCACTCCATTCCCTCTTCTCTATTTTCTTTCGCTTTTTCAACATCGTTCTCTCTCCCTCTCTCTCTCTCTCTCTCTCTCTCTCTCTCTCTCTCTCTCTCTACTCTCTCTCTCTCTCTTCTCTCTCTCTCTCTCTCTCTCTCTCTCTCTCTCCCTCTCTCTCTCTCTCTCTCTCTCTCTCTCTCTCTCTCTCTCTCTCTCTCTCTCTCTCTCTCTCTCTCTCTCTCTCTCTCTCTCTCCCCCCCCCCTCTCTCTCTCTATCTATCTGTCTATCTATCACTCGAGTCCAAACAAGGTCGATCGACCGGAAGTGCAGGATCGATACGCAGACCTCTCGAGAAGTTCGCAGTCATCCTATTATAATATGCATGGGACATTCCAGCTTACATCATCGGTGCCATGTTCCGCAATCTTTGTGATTTGGCCCTATATATGTTTGAGGTATTAGTGGATGGACCATCGGGCAAAAAGTTTGTCCAAAATGAGCGAATCGTTGATTTACAAGTCTAGATCATGGCGTACATGTTAAGCCTTGCGAATAGCTGATTTAATAATAAATTAACATTTAGAAATGTTAATTTTCTACTTTTAATAATAATTGAAGTCAAATACGACGATATTGGCGTGTGCTTGACTTAGGTTTTGTCAGTGAATGTACATCTGTTTCAACTGTACAACAAAAAAATTTCTCAATTTTTAAATTTAATTAATACGTTCAGGTCATCTTATTGTTATCAATAATTACCCAAAAACTCAATATACTGGCGTTCGAGCGGTGACGTCACAGAGCGCTCGGGTAACTTCGGATGCTCTCGGCGCGTTTTTGCCGAGCCGAACAGAACAATTTCAAAGTGCTATATCATTGTTAATTGTTGAAAAAAAAAAGAAAAATACTTTGTTTTAAAAACCGCGCATGATCTGTACAATTTTAAAAAAATCATTTAATGACCCATTTTTTATCGGTTGCCCTTTCATTGCTCTATTAGCTTTTCCTTTCAATGCCTCTTCCTTGCAGCCTCTTCGACACTTTTCCAAATGGTCTACAACTGTCTTCATTTTTTTTCCTTTTATTTCCGCATCTAAACCTTGCCCACGTTTCTTTTAGTTCTTCCTATGCCCTTCAGCTCTTCTCTATGCCCTTCTCTTCCCTCTACTCTTCCATTTCTATATTTCGTTTCCGATTTTTATACTCCCTCCAATAAGTCGAATTGTCAATTTTGTTCCGATCTTGTTGTATTTCCTGGCTCTTTTTTATTCGTATAACTCTTTTGATCATCTTTCCTACTCCCTCCATATCTTCCTCCTTTATTCTTAGCCATATTTCTCCCACTCCTACGTACTCCCTGGCTCCCTTCATTTCCAGGCCCTATTTGAATGGGTTTGCATTTAATTTCCCTCTGGCATCTTCTTTCCAACACTTCTCACCGAATGCAGTATTTTTATTAGCCCGAGTACTGCAACAAATTGTTTTATTTCAACAACTACTTGAACTGGAAAAAAAACCAAAGCAGTTTCTACAATTCATCATTAAAACAAAAATAGACTGTTGATTCGTGAGCCAGAAAAATTGGACTCTTGTTGAAAAATTGAAAACAAACGTTTCATCGATTTAATCGATGACTTTAGGGACTTTTTTTTCTCGTCGTCCTAAAACCACGGTTGGAAAAAAAATCGAGAGATAAAAAGTGTCACTCGTGATGACAAATGGATAAAAAAAATTTGTGAGTCAAATTCCAGATGACGAGGAGGATCGTGAACCTGTCAATTCAGACTGGAATGTCTCATACATTTGTAGAGCTCTCTGTCACTCAGTTGCCTGTTCATCTGTCCGTCCACCATTCGCTTCTATCTTTCTTCTTCTTCTGATACGTAACGTAGATACCAGCTCTGTCCATCTCTCTCGATTTTTTTTACTCCCCAAGTATTTGATATACGGGTCGTGAAAAAGACTACGGGCAAGATCCTTGAAAGGAAGAAGACTATTTCAAGAGTTTTTGGTTTATTCTCTTTTCTTTTTTCCATCCTTAACTTTTTCTTCGCCCTCTTACGTACTCCCGTCTTCGTGTCGTTTTTTTTTTCTTTTTTTTTTATCGTGACGATAACAGGGTCGAGAGCGAACCTTTTTGCTCTCTGGGATGATGGATGTGGTTGCGCAATGTAATTAACGAGATTGATAAACTCTCGATCGTGTCGGTTCTCGAGATGTAGTTTCATCCCCGCCCAATTACTAGGTGAATAAATACAAATCACTGTCGAGATTATGAAAATTACGAGAATATGAAAGAAAAAAAAAATCAATACCAGTATTCATCGAACTACAGCAAATAATTGGAAATTCGTCCAATCGAAAAGATTTGTGACAAAAAATAATTCTGACGATTCATTATTTTTATTTATTTTTGTTTAAGCCTTTATTTGTTTAATTTGATTTTTTAAATAATAAATTACATATTTAAATAAATATATATATATATTTGAGGCATTCCATGTCATTTCACCTAGCCTGTGACCGAGACCATTTTTTAATTTCCTGATTTTTTTTTTTGTAAAATTGTACCACATGAAAGAAATATCCGCACCAATTTTTAGATTTTTATCTCTTATCTTTTAGCAGTTATAATTTTGCAAAAAATGTTCATTTCGGAAGTTTTGGAAACGTTTAAGCGGTGATAACTTCTGAACTAATTGAGATAACGCCAAATGTCAGTATGTATATATTTTTCATTTTGATGCATACTTTCGCGGAAAAATATGAAAAAAATTATCAATTGTACTGGACCACGTGTTTTTTGCTTCGATCGTGGAAACTATTTTTTTTTAAAGATGATTGCCATTTTTATTTTTTTCAAAAAATTGTCTAATATAGAATGACCCATTTTATGATTTTTAAGACTAGTCTCATCGTGGGCCCATTTTTCCTTCTATTTTTTTGCGAATGAATCAAATTTTTTTGAGATTTTTATCATTTTAATCTCCAATAATGCTATATATGACCATTTTAATCTTTGAGTAATGCTAATAATGAAACGGTTTATTTTTCATTTCTGCTGAAATTAAAGAAAAACAAGATTTTTTGTGCAATTTTTTTTTTTCGCTAATAATGTCGACCAATACTAGTACGACGATTCTCAATCGGATCTAATAGTCATAACTACTCCAGTTTCTATCCTTTTCATAAATAAAATGAACTAAATAAAGAATTATATGGGAATACGTGAATTTAAAAAAGAATGAAATTTTATATATATATATATATATAAAAGGAAAAATTTCACTCTTTTTTAAATTCACGTATTCCCATATAATTCTCAATTTAGTTAATTTTATTTACGTAAAGGATCGAAACTAGAATAGTTAAGACTATGAGGTCCGATTGAAAATTGTCATACTTTTATTGATCAATTGATTATTGATTATTTTTTTTGATTATTGATTTTTGACGTTTTTATTGATTATTAGTGAAAAAGCATTCGTCTTGCACAAAAAATCTTCTTCTTCGTTAATTTCACAAATCAAAAATAAAACGTTTCATTATTAGCACTATTCAAGATTAAAATGAAGATATATAGCATTATTGGAAATTAAAATTATAAAAATCTTCTCAAAAAAATATGGTTAATTCGCAAAATAATAGAAGGAAAAATGGGCTCACGATGAAACTAGTCTTAAAAATCATAGAACGTGTCACTCTATTTTAAAGAATTTTTTGAAACAAATAAAAAATGGCACTCATTTAAAAAAAAAATTGTTTCCACTTTCTAAGCAAAAAACACGTGTTCCAGTACAAATGATAATTTTTTTCATATTTTTCCGTGAAAGTATGCGTTAAAATGAAAAATATATACATACTGATATTTGACGATATCTCAATTAGTTCAGGAGTTATCAGCGATTAAACGTTTGCAAAAGTTCCAAAATTGTCATTTTTTGGAAAATTATAACTCCTAAAAGAAAATAGATAAAAATCGAAAAAGTGGTGTGGATATTTCTTTTATGGGGTACGATTTTACAAAAAAAAAATCAAGAAAATCAAAAATGGTCGGGGTCACGGGCTAGGTGAAATGGCGTGGAATGCCTCAAATATATTATAAATATATATATATATATATATATATTATAAATAAATATATATAAATAATAATAAATTAAATATTTAAATTAATTTAATTCAATTTAATTTAATTTTTTTATCTTTTATTTAACGATCGGACACTCAGACGTTTTTCAGATTGCTGTATTTCGCTAAATATGCATTTTTTTTTTGCATCGACGTTTTTCGTAGTCAATGAACCTTATTTTATGGCCCAAAATTTTATTTTTTACGAAATACAAAAACTTAGTTTCCAAACGTTCGTTCAAAGTGGGTGATGCGTTGGAAAATACGTATTTGCACGAAACAAAAATGGGGTCAAAGCGACCGAGTGTGCAGTCAAAAGGTTAAGGGGACACATCCGAGTAGACGGTGGAAAAAAAATTGGTGAATTTTTTAAATTTCAAAAGCTCCATTTCTTCAACTATGTAATTTTTTGAGCGTTCACGTAAATTTAGAGAATGCAGCTCGCAATGTGCGTTTCGTCTTTCTTTCTCTCAACTGTATCGCCGTGTCCTAAAAATGAATTTTTCCAAGCACCGCGGAATTCGGAACAAAAGCTTCAGTGGCATTATCGTTTAATGAAATATAATGCTTTGGAAAAAAAAAATGAAAAAGAGGAGGCCTTAGCCACAAGCCCGACGAGGGAACGATGAGGATAAAAAAGAACTGTAAAAAAAAGGGGGGAGAGTGAAAAGAGAAAAAGTCGAGAGTCGCTACACTCGACCTCGCACATTACGTAACCGTTAATTGGCACACCTGCTAGAACCCTTAATTGTGCAAAATTTGCAACTGAAATGCCTCTCAATAGAATTTGACGAAGTGCCAACCACCTTAATCACTCAAGAGTCACGGGTCACGTTGAAAATCAATATTAAAAAAATGTCAATTAATCTTGTCCCCTAATATTGGGTGAAGTAAAAAGTTCTGAGCGTTTTCCGCTAGGTGTCTTTAGTGAGCCATATCTCACCATGTATACATCACATCGAGTCATACTATACGGCAATTTAAAGGTGACATTACGCTTGAAAAAAAGTTCTTTGATAGTTTTGTGTTTTTGGTGAAGCCAGTTGTGTGTTACAGCCTTCCAAAATGGAGGTAAAAAAAAGAGAAAATTCGATATATTCTTCAGTACCACTACGACCAAGAAGAAAAGGCGGAGCAGGCGGCCAAAAAAAAATGTGCTGTTTATGGAGCCAATACAGTATCGAATGCAACAGCAAAGCGGTGGTTCCAACGATTCCGTTCTGGTAATATGGACGTCGAAGATGAGGCACGCTCTGGTAGGCCAATCGTGGAAAATGTCGATAAAATCATGGAAATCGTCGAGTCGGACCGGCATGTGAGCACTTATTCCATTGCCGAGGAACTGAAGATTAACCAAAAAACCGTTTGGAACCATTTGCATAAGGCTGGTCTCAAGAAGATGCTCGATGTATGGGTGCCACAAGAATTGACGCAAAAGAACCTTTTGGACCGAATTGATGCCTGCGATTCTTTGCTGAAACGTAACGAAATCGACCCATTTTCGAAGCGAATGGTGACTGGCGATGAAAAATGGGTCACATACGAGAACAACAGCCGAAAAAGATCGTGGTCCAATCGCGGTGAGCCGGCCCAAACGATCGCCAAGCCCGGATTAACGGCCAAGAAGGTTTTGCTGTGTGTTTGGTGGGATTGGAAGGGAATCATCCACTATGAGCTGCTCCCATCGGGTCAAACACTCAATTCGGACCTCTACTGTCAACAACTGACCAAATTGAAGCAGGCGATCGACCAGAAGCGACCAGAATTGGCCAATAGGAAGGGTGTTGTGTTCCATCAAGACAACGCCAGGCCGCACACATCTTTAACGATGCGCCAGAAGCTCCGAGAGCTTGGATGGGAGGTTCTATCGCAACCGCCGTATAGTCCAGACCTGGCACCAAGCGATTATCACCTTTTCAAGCATTCGCAAAATTTTCTTGATGGTACAAAACTGGCCTCATGAGAAGCTTGTGAAAATGAGCTGGTCAAGTTTTTTGCCAATAGGGACGAGGACTTCTTCAATCGCGGAATTATGAAATTGCCTTCAAAATGGACAAAAGTTATCGAACAAAACGGCGCATATTTGATCTAAATCGGATAATCCTAACTATGTTAAGTTCATCGTCGAAAAAAAGCGAAAAAACGCTCAGAACTTTTTACTTCATCTAATATTTCACAGCCGTTTAAACGAAACATCTACGAGGATACTCGAACCTCGGAGACTCAATAATACTCATTAATAATCAAAAGTGAACCCCAAAAAAAATAAAAAAGTAAATAATTTTATCCGCGCATCCTATTGTTGGATAATGAACGTCCAAAGCAAAATATAGAATTATAATTAAGAAACAAAGAAATAGTTTATTGCTCGTTGCATCTATGAAAGTGCGTTTCCCAAAAATTCAGCGAATTGTCAATCAATAAAATTGCAAATCTCATAGATCAACGAATACCATTAAGGAGGTTGCTCAGCTGTCGCGTAATAATGAGACTTTGCTGAAATTTATTGAGGATATTTGCGAACAGGTATTACGACTCCGTGCAAAATTTCAAGTTATTCATCCGCATGGTTGTTGAGCAATTAATTATTGAAGTTCGGCTCTTATACACGGGCGACATAGCAAAAGCTATACGATAATTCTGATACGACATTTGCAACGTAATAAAAATGATGAAAATTAAATACAAATAGACGGAAAAAATTCTTGACATATTTATGAATGATTTCAACGAAGAGTGAAGCGTTTTGTCTGCCTCGTTATCGAGATATTTTCGAAACAAAACAGAAAATCGTAGCTGATTTGCGTAAAACGATAAAGCGCGCTACGACACGTGGCAACGTTGCTGTCAAATCGGCCATCTTGGATAGGCGCCACAATTTGAAACGCACAAAGTTATTGCTTCCTCGTTATAAATTTCTTACCACGGTTTCATAAAGATTATTATTATTCATAAAGAGTATAAATATTTTTTATCACTATTGTTATTTTTGTTCCTTATGATAACAACAAAGTTATTTTTCATGTCTTTCATCATGTTCGATATTCTTTATCCATAACTCCTCGTGACAGAAGCTGCAATGCATGTGTTCCGGACATAACCTTCAAATCAATTATGCGTCGTTCCTCGACTGCGAATTCATTTTCCGGTTCAACTACTACGTTTTTTTCGCTGTTTTCCATTTTGTACTTGCTTCAACCGTAGATCATACTGTTTTTCACTTAGGATTTTTCATTTCCATCTATTCATTTTCGTCGAACACAAAAGCTACATTCGCGAAGGAAGTTTGACAGATGAGCGCTCAACTAGGTGGCGTTCGTGTCTGAGCTCAGTGCTGCCAGTTACTGAGAACTAAATTACGCGTTTGCTGCATTTCAAGTTGGTTAATAACGTATTTGCGATGTCAACAAACAAAAAACGGTCAATAAACATTTCTAAACAGTCAATTATATGCATTCCATATATTTATTAGCTGAAATTTGTTTATTTTACGTAACCGAAAATTGGATCATTCGGAGTTGGCAGCCGTTACAGGTACCCGTGTTTAAGCATACGCGTTACCATCTTGCTGCCTGCCCCGCAAAGATCCCGAGCACCCTCCTTCGAAATAAAGTTTCGTAAATCACGGCAGCGTTGATAATTGATTGATTCGATTGATTAATTAAAACGCTTGTGAAATGTTTCAGGAGTGCCAACCGGAGTTCCTTCACGATCTGGTTTTGAAAATGAAGGCATACATATTCACACCGGGTGACTCGATATGCCGAAAGGGCGAAGTCGCCCGCGAAATGTTTATAATAGCCGACGGAATTTTGGAAGTGATCAGCGAGACTGGCAGAGTCCTTACGACCATGAAAGCGGGCGATTTTTTTGGCGAAATTGGAATTCTCAATCTCGACGGTTTGAACAAGTAAGTTTCTTCGAGACGAACCCTTGGCGGGTAAAATCACCAAATTGAATCCACATTTGCTCGAACGGGAGTCTTAATGGGAAGATTTTCTAAACCGTCAGCCGCACCCTTGCAGTTAGTGGCTCGAAAGAAGATCCTCGAAAAACTCGAGGATCGAGGATATTGACAAAACATTTTGTCAATATACCTCAATATTTATACTTTCGAATAAAACAAACTTTGATGAAATCGGACAAATATTGGGAGTACAAATTAATTCGGTCCGTTTTTTTGTGGTAAAAAATCCATTTATTTCAAAATAAAAGGTATGAATAGATTAATCAAAGTATTGTCCATCGCTGGCTACTACTTTTTCCCACCTCTCAGGCAATTTTCGAATTCCATCTCGAACAAAAAGTCTCGTCTTTTGAGGCGATCCAAGTTTTCAGCCAATTTTCGATTCCTGCGAAAGAAGTGAACCGGTGAGCTGCTAAATCCTGCTGCATCCATCGGAACAACCAGTAATCAGAAGGAGCAATGTCCGGAGAATACGGCGGGTGCGGTAAAATGTCCCATTTGAGCGTTTCCAAATATTTTTATACGACTTTTGCGACACGAGGCCGAGCGTTGTCATGCAGAAGAATAACTTTGCCATGTCTTTGCTCGTATTCCGGCCGTTTTTCTCGTAATGCACGGCTCGAACGAATCAATTGTAGTCTATACCGATCGCCCGTAATGGAATCGCCAGGTTGTAGAAGCTCATAGTACACAACACCCTTTTGGTCCCACCAGATACACAGCATGACCTTCGAACCATGGATATTCGGCTTTGGTGTTGATGTTGAGGTCGATGGCAACGATTTACCGGGCAAAGCCTAGTATTTTTTCTTCTTGGGGTTATCGTAGAATATCCATTTCTCATCCCCACTCACAATCCGATGTAAAAAACCCTTTCTTTTTTGCCTTTGAATCAGCTGCTCACAAGAGAAAAATCGCCTTTCAACGTCTCGCAATTTCAGTTCATGAGGTACCCAATTTCCTTGCTTTTGAATCAATTTCATGGATTTTAGTTGTACGGAAACTGCTTTTTGAGTAACTCCCAATGAATCTGCAAGCTCTTCTTGCGTTTGACTCGGAACTTCATCGAGTAATGCCTCCAATTCATTGTCTTCGATTTTTTTTGGCTGTCCAGGGCGAGGCTTGTCTTCAACGCTGAAATCACCGTTCTTAAAGCGTCGAAACCATTCCCTACATGATTTATCAGTTGGAGCATCATCACCATAAACTTCAACAAGCATTCGATGCGCTTCAGCTGCACTTTTCTTCCAATTAAAGCAGAAAAGTAAAACTTCCCGCAAATGCTGCTCAGTTGACACAAAATTTGACATATTCAACACAGTAAAAAACAAGGTTTTTAATGGAACTCAAAGCGATATAAACTGAATGTTATTGACAGATGTCTAAGCTCTCCGAAACCACCGAAATCAGCTGTCACTATGAAACATTCATAACAGCCAGAGCCATCTCTTGAAAACGGACCGAATTAATTTGTACTCCCAATAGTTTTAGAGATAATAATTTTCAAAATTCATTTTTTCCGCCGTCTATTCGGGTGTGCTCCCTTAAGGATAAACGACTCCTCGGAGTTTCTTTCCATTCGCAATTTCAGAGGTGGTGCCCCGCCTTTAAAAAAATGTGTGTAATAGTTTTCAATGTATTATCACATAGCACTCGATTGCCCATTCGTTGCATCGCGTTACAAAGTTTTGTCGATTACTCTCGCAGGCGAACAGCGGACGTGCGTTCGGTCGGCTACTCGGAGCTCTTCAGTCTCTCGCGCGAGGATGTATTAGCAGCGATGAAGGATTATCCCGAGGCCCAGGAAATACTGCAAAATCTCGGTAGGAAGCGTTTGATGGAGGCGCAGCGTGTGGCACGAGCTTACAAGATGCCAACCTCGCCAGGCCACGATTCGGACAACAGTACCGGCAAGAGAATCGTCGACAAGCTTAAGAGCGACGTGAAAGGCTTGAAAAACGTGTGGCGCAAGAGTCGAAGAAACACAAGACCAGAGGAGACTCTGGAGTTGCAGCCTTTGACGCCAAAAGTGCCACCATTGAGAAGACAAACGAAAGTCGACGAGTTTCATTCGGAGCCATCAGCGTCAACCACCGAAGCGCCGATGTCACCGCTCGGCGCTGGACTTCCGCTGCTCTCGAGGCTGAGATTACTCAAGGAGAAGCAAGACCGTGAGGAGAAGAAGAAACTCGTTGAGGTGCCTGGTCAAGCTACCGAGTCACCGCAGACCAGTGTCGAGCCACTCAATCCTACCAACCAAAATTTACCCCTCTTGCAAAGGATACTTCTGCTGAAAGCTAAAACCGAAACTGAAGTCATCATCGACAAGGAGGCACCTGCCAAAGAGCCCTTGCTACCGAAAAAATTAGAAATCAAAGATTCGACGTGTGCCCATCAGAAGAGCCTGCCTATAATGATCGACGAGACTGTCCCAAAGTCACCGTCTCTCTCAGCCACTGATAATGGCAATTACGCAATTGCGAAAAAACCCTGGGCGATGCTTAAGGACGCATCCCTCACAGCAAAAGACTTCTCATCGCCTCACAGAAGTCCACCGCAACCATGCAAATCACAGCTCAAACAGAGCCTCTTTCATATACGCCAACAGACAAAGATGTACGCATCCGTTGATGATTTATCGCCGGAATATTGCGGCCTGCCATTCGTCAAGAAACTCAAAATTCTCAATGAGAGACAAAAACTCGCGGAACTCGAGAGAGCCGTTCGTAGCTCGAGCCTCGACTGCGGCGAAATTGCCGAAGCTGAATTCGACGGGAATCTGACGAGAAGCCACTCGGAAGCGTGCGCCATTGAGTACACGAGAAAACTTGCCAAATTCAATAAGGTGAAGGATTTTTTTCCTTTCCGAACCCTCATTAAGGCCTCGGGCTACTCTAGGATTTTCCAAAAATCGTTTTTTTTTATAAATGTACCTTAGCACCTATAAAATTATATTCCAAAAGATTATGGGTGTGAAAAATATCTGCCCAAGTAGCAATTTTCAAAAAGTTGTCCAAGAGTTAGCTAAACGGGTACCAAATGTCCGCCCCCCCCCCCCCCCCCTTAATGGAAACCACAGCCAGGACTGCTGTCACATGTCAAAAAAGATTCTCCTTCTTACGACCCCACCCGTACCATCAGAGGCACACGTACACCATCTATTTAAATTGTTTAAAAAAAAAATTACGTTTTCCATCAGGCTCGATGCTCATCGACGTCTCAGTCCGATCCTCTGTCACCGGAAAACGAGACACTCGAGAGGCGAAATCTGAAGAGTATACTGAAGAAATTGTCGGCCGGAAGTAAAACGGACAATTCGGAGACATCGACGACGAGTACACCGGACAGAGAGAAAGTGACCAAGGAATTGAGAAAATTGATGCGCGCACCAACGATCGAGGGTTACGCAGCGAGACATTCGCAATTTTCAAAAAGTGTCACCTTCAACAAGTACACCCTACGCAGTCCACCGTCCGAGCAAACATTGAGCAATACCACGTTGGACGATCGTAAAAAATTATCGGTCGGCCAAGAGCAGGCCCCGCTGCAACCGCCCAATAAACTTAGCTTCCGTCCTTTGGGCAGTGGAGGTATACTGCAGATGATAGCACGACCGAGAGACGACGAGTATCTCGGTGAACTCGTCACGGGAATACGCGACGTCATACAAAATCGACTGGTCAGCATTATTTTGTCATTGAGAGCGTTCACGAATTTGGGACTGGGTTGAAATTCCGAACTTTCACTGTTCCCGACGGTTTAAAATTCCTCATTTTAATGTTAACAAAGAAAACGGCGCATATTTGATCTAAATCGGACAATCCTATGTTAATTTCATCGTCGAAATAGAGCGAAAAAACGCTCAGAACTTTTTACTTCCTGTATTATACTATTGGATAATAAAATTTAAAAAATGGATTTTTTGACATTTTCAAAGCCACGTAACTCCTTAAGGGGCCAGTCCACTTTGGAGCCACGAAAAAAAGGCTATTTTCGCGATTTTTTTTTTTGAGGATTTTATAAAAGATATAAGTATAAAAGTTGTTGGGCTTGATAAATAAGGTCTTGAAATACATTTAAAAAAAAAAATTTAATTCATTTTTATTCATTTTTAAGTACAAAAACTACACGGAGAGAATTAAAAAGTAATTTTTGTCGTGAATTTCACGGTAAAAATTACCGTGATATATTTCAATGTGGTGACAAGTGAGAAAAGCATAATAATTCGTATGCGACAAGTTTTTTTTAACTCACATTACAGAAAATTTCAAATACGTAGCTAAAATTTTACTATACAAGAAGGATAGCGCGCACGATAATTTTTACCGAGAGCACAATACATTTTCCTATAACACTCATTAAATTTTATAATAAATCTTAAAATAACTGCTATAAAGACGATACTTTTTTATAGACATTTTTGAAAGGCATAAAATAATAAAATGCACAGTAAAATTTCGCTGATATTTTATATTTTTTAAATTTAATTTTTGCGTATTTTGTTACACATGAAAATTTACTAGAAAATCTGGTAAAATTTTCTATCTGAAGAAGAAATTTTATTTTATTTTCGTGCAAATCTTTGTTTTACTCAGTAATAATAAGCGAAGTTTCAGAGTTGTCATCAGGTTACCGTTACTGCGAGGCAATTTTTAACATTTAATTCTCTCCGTGTATAGTTTAACGTAACGCCTCAAAAATAGGTGGGCTAGGTAGCTCCATCACAACACGGCAACGGCTTGTCTGAAACAAAAAAATCAAAGTCCATTAGATTCAGTACGACACTAGCTACAAAATGACCCTCGGATATAAAGTTTTATCAAAAAATAAAAAAATGGCAGATGAAAAACGAAAAAAGTAAAAAAAACGCGTTTTTTTCGCAGTTTTTTGCAAAAAAAAAAGAGTAAAAATCAAAATTTTAAAACCATCGAGGGTCATCTTGTTGCGAATCATGTTTACAATATGTGGTTAAAATTTCAAGAGAATCGGTTTATTAGTTTTAGAGATACGATGGAGCTAGATTTTGTAAACGTTGTTTCGAGAAAAACGCGTTTGAAGTTTATACTATGAAAAACTCTTACCTAAACTCAATCGGCAATATTGACACAATGTTTCTGAATGTATGTACTTTCGAAAACAGTAAAAAAAATCGATTTTTTGAAATTTTCAAAGTCGACTGGCTCCTTAAATATAATAAAAGCTAACAAGAGATTCGTCAGCTTCACGAAAGTTTTGGACTTCGAAAAATCATAGATTCGATCATTCAGTTTGCGAAAAGTGAAGTTTAGATAGTGTAAGATTCTGATAAAGAACCGAAGATTCCGAAAACTCACACAAAAATCAGATAGCAAGTTAGCATAACGCGTTTAAATGGCACCACCTTAACGAAACTGCATTGAACAAAATTATGAAACAAAAGGCCTTGACGAAACTGAATTGAACAAATTTATGAAACATTTAACAAATTCAATGCCCCAAGCTTTTATTTATAATATCGCCTCGGTACAAAAAAAAAAAAAAGAAAATGATTTTCTACTTTTCAGCACATTGCGTAAAACCTGTTTTTCTCAAATATTGTTTTTCACATATATTCTTCTCATTTTCAGGAGGACATACAGAGTAAATTCGATCGTCAGTTCACGTCATTGGAATTGGAAATAAGAAAACGTGACGAAATAATATCGCAGCTTCAAGCGAGAATACAAGAGCTCGAGCATCGCGAGGTAGGCCAAGGTGGTGAAGTTTCACCGGAGGACAGTAGCGAGCCCGATGTCTCGATGGAATCCGATGGTTTCGAGGGTCGCGAGGATCATCCGTTTATGCGTGAAAGTTCCGTCGACACGGTACTAACAGCTGGACCACGCAACAAACGAGGATCACCGATGTCACACGAATCTTCGAGAAATCGTAGATCCTGGGAAGAACACTCGGAGGAGGAGACCCTAGAACTACAGGATTTACCAAGATCTATATCACCGCAGAGCCTGTGGAAAGAAGATGTCGCAATTTGTGTCGAATCGAACAGCGACGAGAGCAAATCCGAGGACGACACGAGTAGACCTGTACGAAGAAGAAAGAGAAGAGAACGAGCTGATGGTGGCGTTGAAAGTGACGATGACAACGACGATAAAGTCGACGACGATGATGACGACGTTGAATTCGACGATGATGACGACGAAGACGACGAAGACGACGACGACGACGACGACGACGACGACGACGAAGATAACGACACTAGACCCAACAATTGGGAAGTCGAAATGTTAGCCCAAGAATTAGAGGCGAGGAGAAGAAGTAACGAAGGCTCTAGTCCAGGCTCCTAGCGCATTAATGAAATCCTAGAGATACTCTGTTACTACGAGACAACAATAAAATCGAGAAATTGGGGAGATCCACTTGAGATTGGTAGCAGTGAAGCTTTTCCCGAAAATGATTGTCCGTACTTGGGTTTTTCACGTTTCAATAGTTGCAACGAGACTATGATGTGATCTCGACGATCGAACGTCATCAATCATTCTCGTTTATCATTTTTGGAATCCCGGATTCCTCGTTTTTTTTTTTTTTTTTTTTTTCTTTCCGTATGGAAGTTGACAAAGTTGCGTCACTGAAATCGACTTCCGGAATAAGAGAAAAGCAGATTTCATTTTGCAAACGTTTGTTTTTTTTAGACTTTTGCGACATAACGATATTTCAAGTCGTTGAAATATCTTTTAGTTAATTGTATCTGCGTGTGCAATGGTTTCGGAATGTACAGTTAAAAAAAAAAAAAGAAACGAAAGAAACGATAGCCTCCCGTCGTGAACGATTTCATTGAAACAACGTTGTAAACTTTCGTATAGTCTTTTGTATGAACTCTTATCATTTTCTGTAAATATATCTATAATGCTTTAGGTTTTTTGTTATTTTTTGAAGACAAAAAAATTCTTTCACTCCCTAATCAATGTCACAGCACCAAAATTATCAATGGGTTACGTGACTAGTGATTTACAAGTGTGATTTCTCTAGTGACTAGTGATTTCTCCTCGATAAACGAATTTCGTCGATTATTAGGTATATTATCTGCGATAAAACGTCATGAATTTGAAATTTTTTATTTTTTATTTTCATGTCTCGCGAATGTATGATAATGAAACTTCGAAAGCCGAATAATTGTGCACAATTGTCAGTTTTAGAATAAATCTTGTTTATGTTTATTGCAAAAGTTCACTAATAGGAAAGTAATCGTTATGTATCTTTCTCTATCTATCTCTCTTTCTCTCTCTCTCTCTCTCTCTCTCTCTCTCTCTCTCTCTCTCTCTCTCTCTCTCTCTCTCTCTCTCTCTCTCTCTCTCTCCCCCCCCTCTCTCCCTCCCCCCCTCTCTCTCTCCCCCCCCTCTCTCCCTCCCCCTCTGTCTTCATTGTGTACTATGTCTTTGGTATAATACACGCGATTTCTCACATACACGTATATTATCGTACCGTAATTAAACAACAAAATTGTATTCACTCACCACTATTCAAAGCCAATGGTAAAGTCGATTACGAGAATTAAGGCCTTATATACGCGATTTCGCCGATTTTCGAAGGTACTTTTGTAGACGCGGTTAAAAAAAAATGACGCATATATTGACAACATTTTTTTTACAGATCATTTATGCACATGATTAAGTATATGTAAAAAAAAAAAAATCAGAAATATTAACAAATGCCGAAGATATAACATAATGAAGCAATGTATTTTTTTTTTGCACGCGCGTTGATGGTGGGACGCTTACCTGTAAACGCTATTCAGTTGAGAAAAAAATTTTGGGGTCAGGCTGACCCCGGATACACACTAAGGGTTGATAGCATCCTGCGCTATTTCAATTCTGTAAAGCTTAAAATATTCCTAACCG
This sequence comes from Ophion ventricosus, assembly GCA_963932345.1. Taxonomy (NCBI): domain Eukaryota; kingdom Metazoa; phylum Arthropoda; class Insecta; order Hymenoptera; family Ichneumonidae; genus Ophion; species Ophion ventricosus. Next base: position 1,498,615 of record OZ010719.1, on the reverse strand, counting down.
TTCAGGCTAATGGAATCAAAAATTAAAAAATAAAATTTAATTTTGAAATTTTTCGCGTATATAAGGCCTTAAGCGCAAAAATAATATGATTCGGAGCAGCGTGGTATAAAAAAAAAAACTTCGACAGAGACGGAAAACGTCAAATATTCTGTATCAATTGACACGGACTGTGAGTAATTTGTCCAAATGACTTTTTTTTTCTTCTTACCAAGGCAACTGGGATGCGTTGGTTTTTTTTTTCTGCGTGGAAAAGTATTCCTGTAACGCTAAAGGAACATTCCAGTATTACTGGCTTGAAAATTGCTGATTTTCATGTTTTTTTTTTTTTTTTTTTTTTTCAATAAAATTCGATAAGCAGTCCGATTTTTTTTTTCGTTATTCAAATCACTTATGTTGTACATGAATTTTTGTAGAAATGTTTTCTATGTTTCTCATTCAATCGTGTATGAAATATTCTACGGTAACATTGACTCATGTTTGACAGTGGTATAAAAAATATTTCTTGTTGCTTTTTTTCAAGCTCTTGAGAAAAAGTTAACATTAATTTTAACCGTGGTCCAAGTGGCGTTGAATATTTTATAAAAAAAACATTACTCTCGGAAGAGAACAACTTCTTGTCTTCGCATATTTTGTCGTCTGTCACGATCGAAAAAAAATTGTTAATATGTTAAATTGTTAATGAATGTTCTTCTTTTACGTGAGAATATTGTGAAGCAAAAAAAAATGTTTTATTCGATTTTGCGAACGAAGAAAAAATTGATTGAACGTCGCAAATTTTTTGTTATCTAACGTGCACTAGGAATTATTCTAATATTTAGTCAAAAAGTACATTAAAAAAAAAAAATAGTACTTTAATGAAGGCCACTCGAAATCATTTTTCCACTACAGTTCCGTGAAATATCTCGTACGCGGATGTTTTTTTTTTCGCCATTTCTTGTTCATCCAAAATTCGCTAGAGGCATAAAAAATAATAATGAAGAATTGAAGAAAAAATTGAGTAATGTTGGAGCAATCTTGTTTTTTTTTTTCTTAATCTGTAAATATTCACAGGTGCCTGAGAGAAAACAATGCTTGGGAAATTCAGAATTAAAATAAAAAAAAGATAAGCATCTAGTAAAACTTACGAAGACGAAGAAAAACAGATTTTTGAGCATTTTGATCAACAAATTATCATCACTTGTCATCATCGATTGTTATTTCTTTCATTGTGACAATGAGACAATTTTGTTTCAATGAACATTATGAGGCTGCAGTTTGCATCGTTGGAACGCAACGATTTTTTTTTTTTTTTTCATTTTTCCTTACTTTATTTTTATCATCATCCAAAGCCTTTTTTTTTTAATGCAAATTGAGATCGTGAATTTCTAATAAGAATACGTAAAAAAAAGTTTCAGTGATTTTCGCAGCCTAAAAGGACGAAAAAAAAAAAATTAAACAATTGAGAAAGAATTAATTTTCGTTGCAACGATGCAAACTTCGGCATCGTTTACAAATTTACGTAACAAAATTTACCCTCCGAATGAGCTATCGGTATAATAAAATCATTAGGGCCACTGTGTATTGAAAAAAAAAAGTTGTATCATAGGACTGTAATAGTTTTCGATCGCTCAAGTTTAAAGTTCATATAACTATCGCGCGATCAATTATATTTCTCTTAGTTAATTTTACGATCTATCGAATGGATATAAATCTCATTTAACGGGACAATTACGAATTAATATTTAAAAAAAAATGGATGATTACGAGTAACCCTGATAAAACCAAAAAAAAAAAAAGAAAAACAAAACATTGACACCAAATTTATCATCGTATGACCAAAATCTCATGAAGATAGTATTATTATGGTAAAGACAATTTTTGTCAAAAGATAAAATACTATTGGAGTCATTGTCTCGATTTTTTTTAAATTTTCGTCCGTGTTAATCGAAAAGCCACATCCCATGTAAAGAGGACGAGAGAAGGAGAGAGGAAGAGTATTGGAATATATATAAAAAATAATAAAGTCATTTTTAACGAGCAGAAATAATTTAATTTAATTCTATATATGTATATGTACATTTTATATAGAGGGTGAGGCACATAAAGTGTCAGAGAGCAATAGCACTCAAACTTATTGATCATATCCAAAAATGTTTCAGACAAAAGTTTCAGTGTTCGAGAAGGCCGTCATACTGGACCACCCTATTTTTTTTATCGGTGGAGGCGCTGAAGCTACGTCAAGGTCAACTCCACTTTTTTTTAAATGGAACCATGTATTTTCTTTTCGATGACATTATTACCGATCTTAAGACGAATACAGCGACCTACGACACAAGGTCATTCTAGTCACGCAAAGTATGAAAATAATCGAAAAATCGAAAAATATCGGAATAATCACTTTCAAAGGATCCACTAACCTTGGTTTGGGTCTACCCACAGAAGATGCTCGAAGTGATGACCCTCGACTTGTAAACACTTGTTTGATCGCTGTTTTCATTTTTTACGATACCAATGTTTCTTATCGCCAGCAAGTACGCATTTTCTGTTGACACATCAGTTAGTCACGCATCACCTTCTAATGTGAGTACATCGGATCGCGAAAAATGAACTTTTTATGGGGTTTTGTCAAAGAACGCGTAATGGCGCTAGCACCTACCACGGCTGACGACATGAAAGAAAGAATACGCCGAGCATGTACCGAAATTACACCACAAATGTTGGCTGAAGTTAGACGGTCTTTTCATCAGCGAATTAACAAGTGCTTACAAGTCGAGGGTCATCACTTCGAGCATCTTCTGTAGGTAGACTCAAACCAAGGTTAGTGGATCCTTTGAAATTATTCCGATATTTTTCGATCTTTCGACTATTTTCATACTTTGCGTGACTAGAATGACCTTGTCTTGTAGGTCGCTGAATTCGTCCTAAAATCGGTAATAATGTAATCGAAAAAAAAATACATGGTTCCATTTGAAAAAGTGGAGTTGACCTTGACGTAGCTACAGCGCCTCCACCGATAAAAAAAATAGGGTGGTCCAGTATGACGGCCTTCTCGAACACTGAAACTTTTGTCTGAAACATTTTTGGATATGATCAATAGTTCGAGTGCTATTGCTCTGTAACACTTTATGTGCCTCACCCTGTATATATATATACATATATATATACATATATATAATGTATACTGACCAGACCAAGCTCAATATTTCCAGAGTCTTTACAAAAGAAAAATACACCTGTTAAGAGCATGAATGACTATTGCAGTAAGTAAAAAAGAAGAAAAACATCTACTGAAAAAACTTGTACATATTAGCCTACAACGTATTTATTTATGAACGTGAGAAAGTATGATAGGATGGGAGTAAAAGAGATTTAAAATATATATATATATATACATATACATATAATGACAAAAATGTAATGACGCAGGAAGAGAGAGAGAGAGAGAGAGAGAGAGAGAGAGAGAGAGAGAGAGGTAGCGAGCACTTTGGTTAAAAATGAGGGTTATGTAAGAATGAAAATAATGTATCTATTATAAGAGCGAGAAGAATATATACAATAAAACGAACACACTGTTTTCAGTCATGCCTTCTTTATTCGTCATTTTTTGTATATCTCAGAACAGCGAATACTTAAATGAACTTTTTTAAAAGTTTAAAAAACTTCCAAACCTTGAAAAGTTTGAATTTTGTTTAAGTTAAAGTTAAAGTTATTCCAATGAATCGTCGAGATCATTAATTTTCATTTAGGATTCGAAAGTCCGCTTTGTACGCATTCTCTTCGTGATCGTTTTCTCATTAAAATGCCAATTTATTCATCGACCTCCAATTGTTTTTGGATTTTCGACGGAATTTCAAAGACGGAGCATCGATCATTAACAATTTTTTTTTCTCATAAATACAGAAATAAGGAGGAAGTATCGTCCTGCAATGCCGGAAGAATGATTTAAATTGGGCGCCAGTTAGCGCCACCTTGAGGCAACACTTTTTATGACTTCTTCCCTATAGTCTCCATGTTGGGGGCTCCTGATCTGACTTTGTTGCCGCTACACGTTTATTTACCGTAGGAATCACTCAATCGACACATCACTGACAATAGACAACAAACTGCCATGGTATCAGAAACAATTGTCATTTTATAATTAACATTATTTTTGCATCTTAATATCGTAATATTCGAAATTATTAATATGCTATACAGCTGTTCTTAACCTCACTTTCACAATTATTCCCGGCTATTTTATCGCGTTTGTAATACACGAGATTGAAATTATTAAATATTCTCGTTGAACAGGCGGGCGAGCGTAAAGGAACCTTCAAGGTTGAGTATCTGCAAAAAATAGAAAAAAACGTGCAAGCAAAATGGTACGAGAAAAAAGTTTACGAAGAAGACGCACCGACGAAGCCGAGGACAAAAGGGAACGAAAAGTTTCTCGCGACTTTCCCATTTCCTTATATGAATGGTCGTCTCCATCTCGGACACACGTTCTCTCTGTCGAAATGCGAGGTAAAGATCTTCAATTTTGTCATCTACCGAAGGTTCGCCGTCGTTGATGAGTTTACCAATTCAATATTAAGAATTTTGGAAGCGGAATATCGAATTTTCAATTTGACAATTTATTTATTGAACTCGACGTTCGAGCGAATCGTTGGTATCGGAAGAAATAAATTCGCCGACGCGTCTATCGAGTCGTGCACACTCAACGGTCGATGGCTATTGCATCAGACGCGTTGCAATCGTAATCTAAACAGCTGCGTTATTTCAACAGTTTGCGGTGCGATATAATCGTCTGTTGGGAAAAAAAGTATTATTCCCGTTCGGTTTCCATTGCACCGGCATGCCGATCAAAGCCTGCGCCGACAAGCTCAAACGAGAGTTGGAACTCTTCGGATATCCTCCAAAGTTTCCGCTCGAGGAGACGATCGTCGAAGAAGCTAAGGACGACTTTGTTATGAAGGACAAGAGCAAAGGGAAAAAAGTAACTCGCTCACTTAATGCAGTCATACCGTGTGAAGGCTATTTTGCTTTTTGTTGATGAACTTAATAACTACGAACTTTTAGCCGCATATTTATTCATATTTTGAGCGCACTACAATTTTTGCAGCCCGAAATCGTCGCTCATTGCTGAAGTACACGGCACCTTAGCCACTCGTCATCAAAAAACAGTTTTTTTTGCGGTGACCACGATTTCGGGCGTTCTGCTTATCTGAAACAAAAAAATCAAACGGCATTTTAATCTGTGAAGTATGAACTAGTTCTTGAACTAGGATTATTAACCCTAGAACGCTAAGCTGGGGTGAAAAACCACCCCAGGCGAGTTTAAATCTCGCGCCCTTTCTCCCTTTCTCACGGTTACGACTGACTTCTTTTAAATTCCCAGACTAGTACCTCGTGACTTCTTTTAAATTCCCAGACTTCGATTCCCGGAATAAATAGACTTTTTCGAAAATCGAGTAAAACTAACCATCCTGTCTCAACACTGTATATTTTCACTTTATAATGCCGTTGGATTTATTCAATTTCGTTAAAAATCAACGGAGATATTGCAAATTCAATCAAAAAAGTCATTTTTACGAATTTTTCATGTTTTTCACCCTTTTACCTCATTTTTTACTAACTTTTCCTACTTCAAGCGGAATCGCCGTAGGCCTACGTGATTCTGTATTAAAAAAACGAAAAGAATGAGCCCAAGTTATGGAGATATGAATTTTTAAAAATTGGGGTGGTTTATCACCCCAGGTTACCATAATAGGTCAAAAAAAATAAGGTTACCATTCTAGGGTTAAAAAATATTGAAAGGTACATTTTTGGCATCTCGTTGAACATTTTTTCGTGAATTTTCGTGTTATTCCATGACTTTAACATGAAAAAAAAAACGGCTTGATAAATCAGAATTATCCTAGTTTTCAAAGTGTCTACAAGAGTACTGAATAAGTCATTCAAATTTCAAAGGAATTCGATAGATTTCGAGATATCGTGGTCACCAGTTTGAAAAATACAGTTTTGAGAAAAACGCATTTAAAGGTTCAAATACGATTGTCACCAATAAAATTTTGACTCACCCTTAATCTGCTATGCCTGGTCCATAAAATGAACCTTCAGTTTCCTCAAAAAAAAATCCTGCAAAGCCGATTGTCGCCCCCTCGCATCAGTTCTCGCTCTTTTAGCGAAGTCGCTCGAGCGTCGTTCGAAGCGGCAGATACGCGCTTCATTACGGCGATGGGCGTAAGCTTGAGTTACGTGGCCAATTTGACATCCCATTGTAACTAAAACTTTCAAAATGCCATCAAATCCTTCATTGAAGATAATCACGGCAAGAAAAGTTGCTACCTCAACGATCTTTGTGCCAGAATGCAAGTGTTTAGGAGCGAAAGTCCAGATCAATGAATTTAATGATTCATTGTAATTTTGTGTTTGTGCTCTTAAACATCTGGTCAACAGTTCATCTCGTGATAAATCTTCATAGACTGGTTTGATGACTTTTTGAACTTCTGCAGTCAGAGGTATCTTATCGTGATGGAAATTGGCCTGTTCAACGCTGTAACTTCCGAACGACTCCGAATATCGTAAAATCACTTTACCCACATATTCTACACTATACTTGGATACAATTTAGGTAACAAAAAAAATTGATTTTTTAAACCAGTTACACGGGATGACTGCCTTAAATTATTCTTAGCTAACGCGAAATCGAACAATGAGTTGACTATGGCATTTGTCCGGACGATGATTATCTTTTCAGAGTAAAGCCGTCGCGAAAGCCGGGTCTGCCAAGTATCAATGGCAAATTATGAAGAGTCTCGGCTTGGAAGACGAGGAGATTATTAAATTCGCGGATGAGGCTTACTGGCTCGATTACTTTCCGCCGCTGGCGGTGGAGGACTTGAAATCCATTGGTTTACACGTAAGAATTATTCATTGAAATGTAATATCACGCAGTAAGGAAAAGAGTCAAAAAAAAAAACAAGTCCGAAACAATTGTGCAACAGATCGATTGGCGTCGGACCTTCATCACGACCGATGCTAATCCATTTTTCGATTCTTTCGTGAGATGGCAGTTTCTTCATTTGAAAGACCGTAATAAAATTAAATATGGAAAGCGACACACTATTTTTTCGCCTAAAGACGGTCAACCTTGCATGGATCACGATCGTTCTTCCGGCGAGGGCGTCGGACCTCAAGAATATACTCTCATTAAGATGAAACTGGTGGAACCTTATCCGGCAAAACTCGAGTAATCAAAACTTCGTTCTACGCTTTTTTCTCCGATTAAAATTCGATTTGTTCGAAAATTTAATCTTGCGTTTAAATATAAACGTTGCTTTTTAGCGCTGTAAAAGGTCAGCCGGTTTTTCTGGTCGCTGCGACGCTACGACCGGAAACAATGTACGGTCAGACGAATTGTTGGATTCATCCGGACATACGTTATATCGCTTATAAAATTGCAAATGGCGATATTTACGTATCGACGAGAAGAGCCGCGCGAAATATGTCGTATCAAGGATTCATGGCGGTTGAAGGAAAAATTGATGTTATCGCCGAGTTTCTCGGTCACGATATTCTAGGCTCGGCCATTCAAGCACCTCTCACTGCCAATAAAATCATTTATACGCTGCCAATGCTGACGATCAAAGAGGACAAAGGTACCGGGGTCGTAACCTCCGTTCCCAGCGACTCGCCGGACGATTACGCGGCTCTCGTTGATCTGAAAAAGAAACAAGCGTTTCGCGAGAAGTACGGTATCGAGGATGAAATGGTCTTGCCGTACGATCCTGTAAGTTGAACACTTTGCCGTTAATTATGCCCAATTGTATTTTAAAAAGCAATAAATATTCAGGGTGTCTACTGACCTGAAAAGTCATGAGAAGTCTTAAGGCCTTATATACGCGATTTCGCCGATTTTCGAAGGTACTTTTCTAGACGCGGTTAAAAAAAAATGACGCACATATTGACAATATTTTTTTTACAGATCATTTATGCACATGGTTAAGTATGTGTAAAAAAAAATCAGAAATATTAACAAATGTCGGAGATATAACATAATAAAGCAATGTATTTTTTTTGCGCGCGCGTTGATGGTGAAAGTTCTCGGCATCGATGTGGGTGTCTGAAAAAAAAAAAATGAACATATTTATAATTGCATAATGAATGTATCTTCAGTGTGAACCAACAATATTATTTTTTTTTAATTATTATAATAAAAATTCGAAACTTAAAATTTTTTTACTCAATTTTCTGTCGGTATTTTATTTTTTATATTTTTTTATGTCATTGAAATTTTTGTTTCTGTGGTTCACACGATAGGTGATGATACTAAGAATAAGTTGTAAAAAATTCAAAGCGATATGAACCTTCGTTCAAGAGTTCGAACTTTCACAAGGTTCAAAAAAGTGAATCGTGGAAAAACGGCTTTGAAGTTGGCAGTCGGGCGCGCCGCACGGTATCTATTACGCGCTCTAAATGCTGTAGCTTTAACAATTTTTGGAATTTTTCAATTCTGTAAAGCTTAAAATATTCCTAACCGTTCAGGCTAATGGAATGAAAAATAAATAAAAATGAAAAATTTCGAAATTTTTCGCGTATATGGCCTTAAATATCATGAAATTACACTCAAAACTGAAAAAGTCATGAATTGTCATGAAAAATTACCAGTCTACGTGATTTTTTTAAGATCGTTGCAGCGCTCATTATCACGGCCGATTTTTGTATTAATTTATCCAAAAGAATTTCAAATTTTCGCGGCTTTGCGACAATTTACGGTATTAGCAAAAAAGGTAGTAGAAAAAAAAATGATTCGTTACCTCAACATATTAGTTTTTCTTTGTTATTCGTGTAAAGCGACTAGATGATATTACGCAAAGTTCCTGAATGTAATATTTTTCCAGATGTTACCAAAAGATATTTCTTTGCAGCAAACTTGAAATGATGTTTGTCTCACATTTTATACTACACATGGAATTGTACAGTTTGGTGACTTTCCGTTTATTTTTCATACTTATTATTGGCATACAACACACATCTGTTTCAAACAACAGAATATAAATATAAAAATTTCGAAAATTAGTCGCACTAAAGAATTATTATAAAGTATACTTTTATACCGGAAAATCATACTAAAAGTGATGAAAAAATCCCTCTTACTTGCCTTAAAAATCCTTAAATGTCATGAAATTTGAGTTCTGGCCAAACTTAGACACCCAGATGAGGTAAACAATTATTACAAATTGTACGACTCAAGAGTCAGAAAATCGATAATTTCTTCGTGAAGCTATCTTTCTCAGGCTTTGCCGCATCGACAATATACAGAAAAAGGTTGGATAACAGAAATATGATTTATAATAAAATTACCGATTTTACGACTTGCGTTATACTCGTAACATTAGACCCACAATTATTGTCATTCCACCTCGATATTTTGCGTAAATGCTACATTTCATTTCTCAGATTCCTATAATCGATGTGCCAGAGTACGGTAACTTGTTAGCCGTGACGTTGTACGATACGCTCAAGATACAGTCGCAAAACGACAAAGTTAAGCTTTTGGAAGCCAAGGAGCTGGCATATCTGAAAGGTTTTTACGACGGTGTTCTATTGGTTGGCGATTACAAGGGACAAAAGGTCCAAGACGTGAAGAAACAAGTGCAAAAGAAATTGGTCGACAGTAATGAGGCTGTTATTTATTACGAACCAGAGAAGACTATAATATCAAGATCGAACGACGAGTGTGTGGTTGCATTGTGCAATCAATGGTATCTCGACTACGGCGAGCCGAGCTGGAGGAAAGAAGCCGACAAGGCACTTGCGAGCCTGGAAACTTTTCACGATGAAGTGCGAAAGAATTTCGAGACATGCCTGGACTGGCTTCACGAGTACGCTTGTTCCAGAACTTACGGCCTCGGTAAAACTGTTTTCCTTTTTTTTTTTTTTGTCACTGCATTCCCGTTGCGCGCTAATCGTTAGTTTTTCTTCTTCAAGGAACAAAGCTTCCCTGGGACGAGCAATGGCTCATAGAGTCATTATCAGATTCGACCATCTACATGGCTTACTACACCGTCGCTCACTTGATCCAAGGTGGCACTTTTAAGGCAGACAAACCGAACGCTCTGAGTATAAAGTACGCGACACTTCGATCTACTGATGTACAATATTTCGAGCTAAAAGAAAGTGTAAATCGGCGATTTTTGTTGACACAGGGCCGAAGAAATGACACCGCAAGTCTGGGACTACGTATTCTTCAAGAATAGCGTACTACCAAAAACGACGATAAAGAAAGATGCGTTGGAGCGTATGCGTCGTGAATTTCACTATTGGTATCCGGTGGATCTGAGAGTATCGGGGAAAGATTTAGTGCAAAATCATCTAACTTTCTTTATCTACAATCACACCGCCATATGGCCCAAGCAACCGGATATGTGGCCAAAGGGCATACGAGCTAACGGTCATCTTCTTCTCAATTCTGCAAAGGTACGTTTTATCGAGACCAAAAAATAACGAAAGAACGATCTATTTGTTGTAACGCCTTGATTGCTTCTCCGCCTCTCACAAAAAATCCTTGGGACCGTTCACAAGTGTATTGCATCGAATACTTGGAGCACGATCGTTTTTCTAAAGTATCCTTAAGGCGTCAGTCTCCATTTATTGCCAATATTTTCAAGATTTTTTTTTCATAATAAAATTTATCACCATATTTTAATCTTTTTATAAATAAAAATAGAAGTGTCAAAGTACAAGAACTAAATTAAATTTTTAAAAAAAATTTCTTTCATCTGCTTTCACCTTGTCGACACGAAATCTTAACTTTGGAGCATCGGAAAATCAAAAATCGAGTATTTTATTATAAAGTGAAGTTGTAGTTATGACCCCTACGCAATACTTTCAGCCCCGATAAAAAGAAAACAAAAATGGCGTACTTTCGAATTGTTCGGCTGTTTTTTTACAACTTGAATTATTTGAAAATAGAATTAAATATTCATGAATATTAATCCCCGTAAATTTGAGCCTAATAGGTGCAATAGTTTTTCCAAAACCATGTCGATAAGGTCGAAAAACGCGTTTAAAGGGTTGCATGAGTTTCGAAGCCAAATTAAAAGCATATTTTCTCTTTTTTTATAATATAATATACAAATTATTTAATTCAAAATGTTGAGCACATAAAAGAGCATCATTTCAACGATATTTTGAAAAATTTAGGAAATTCAGCCGGTGGGACCTTGTTTCCGAAGAACCTTCAAAAAAAAAGTGTCCTCATGGTGGTCAGCATAACTCATGTTACCTTTATCTAAAATCAAAAAACCAAATTTTTTCTATTAGTAGATAAGTATAGCTCGTGATTGAACGAAGGATTAAAAAAAAATTGAAATTTGAATTTTTGGCAGAGTTGTATGCAAAATAGTTCAATTTTTTGTACAATTTACACTACATATAGCCTTGTAAAATTAGTTGTAATTGAAAAAAAAAAAATCTTCGTTCAATCACTAGTCAATGCTATTTTGAAAAAGTGTGCAAAATTTCAATAAGATCGGTGCATTAGTTTCTTTAGAAATCGTGTCCACCGACTTCAAAAATAGTGTTTTGAGAAAAATGCGTATACCTGCGTCGCTCCCGGCCGATCTTTCCCAACGGGGGGAATTCCCAAAGGCTCTCTCTCTCCTAGACTTTTACTCCGATTGACTTAAAACTTAGGGACAATATCCTAGACATATTGTACTATTAGATAATAAAGTTAAAAAATGGATTTTTTGAAATTTTCAAACCCACGTACCCCTTTCAGTTCCTCTTGTGAAAAAGTACATAAAACTTTAAAAAAAAACGCCTCTTACTCTCAATCAGCGATGTCTGGTTCATACATTATTCCTTCAGCTTCTTCAAAAGCTTGACTTCACGCTCGACACGGCGGTTGCGCGCCGAGCGCACAGCGACACTTCTATTGTATCACTCTTTTTAGCCCCTTATCGGTCACTCCGACCTAAATAACGTTCTCTGCCGTATTTTTACTGGTATGTAGTATACGAAACTGATGTTTTTAGAAAATCAAAAATATCCGAAAATAGACTGATACTGATCTCTTAAAGTTCCCACATACACTGGATTTGTTGCGCATACTTCGATCGTAATGAAAATTGAGCGAATTATTTGCATATACAGATGTCCAAGTCGGAGGGCAATTTCTTGACACTCGCTGAGGCGGTGGAGAAGTTCTCTGCGGATGGTATGCGGCTCTGTCTCGCGGACGCTGGTGATTCAGTTGAAGATGCAAATTTCGTCGAAACAATGGCGGATGCTGGTATCCTACGACTGTATACTTTTATCGAGTGGGTCAAGGAAGTATTGGCAACAGAAAGTTCCTTCAGAAAGGGCGTACCCGAGACTATCAATGATAAAGTATTTCAAAGGTATCGTATTGGTTTTCATCCAAGATGTAAACAAATTGCATTATTTTCGCATTCGTTTCTCAATTTATTTTCATGAAAAGTCTCAAATGTCATGAAAAGTCTTAAATGTCATGAAATTACACTCGACCCTGAAAAAGTCATGAAATTTCATGAAAAATGACCAGTCTACCTGACTTTTCAAAGATCTCTGGAGCCCTCATTATCATGGCCGATTTTTGTCTTAATCTATCAGAAATAATTTCAAAGTTTCGCGAGTTTCCGACAATTTACGGTATTAGAAAAAAAAGGGTAGTAGACAAAAAAATGATTCGTTATCTCAACATATTAGTTTTTTCTTTGTTATTCGTGTAAAGCGACTAGATGATATTACTCAGAGTTCCTAAATTTATGTAATACTAGCTTCTACCCGCGACTTCGCACTAAAGCATTATAAAGTATACTTTTATACCAAAAAGTCATACTAAAAGTCATGAAAAGTCAGTTCTGGTCAAAATTAGACACCCCGATTAAAAAATACTCTGAATAAAAATCTATCCGTAACATTTCTAGCAAAATATACTATAATTTTCACAAACCCATTGCTGAATAAAAAATTTCCATTAATTGAACAAATATCGCCGTTCAATTGCCTCCGCAGTGAAATGAATCTGAAGATAAAGGAAACCGGCGAAAACTACACAAAGATGTTGTTCAAGGAAGCATTGAGAACAGGCTTCTTCGAGCTTCAAGCAGCCAGAGACAAATACTTGCAACTTAGCGCCCTCGATAAGGTCAACTGGGATTTGATAATGCAGTACATCGAACTGCAGACTGTGTTGTTAGCACCGATTTGTCCTCACGTGGCAGAACACGTGCGCGAAATAATTGGAAAGGACAGCGTGTTGAATGCTCGTTGGCCCAAGATCGGTCACATCGACGAAATTCTCGTAAAATCGTCCCAATATCTCATGGATGCGGCTCATTCCTTTAGAATTCTACTGAAGAATCATTGCACACCGAGAAAAGCGGGAAAAGGAAAGCCCGATGAGAAACCCATTGAAAAGCCAAACATCGGTACAATTTGGGTCGCAAAGACTTTCCCAACGTGGCAGAGCATCGTACTGACAACGATGAAAGAACTCTACGTCGTAAGTTCCAGAAACGTTTCGAGTATCGTTTTTCTTTCGAAATATCGCCATTGGAATACGAAAGAATTGAACAATCTCATTAAGGGGGGAAAACCCTTTAGACACCCGAAAATGAGTCATTTTTCATGATTTTTTTTTTCATGGCGATAAAATAATAGCATAATTTTAAAATTTTGACATTACCTTATTACAACTTTCAAGTGTTAAAATTTTATTTTATTTTTTTAAGGCGGGCAACCACTTTACGAGACCGAAAATTAGATGATTTTTTTGGATTTTTTTTATTGTGAAAAAAAGCGGAAATTTCCGCAACTCTGATAATAATTTATACATATTTTCCTACATCTCTGGTAATTTTTTAAAGTTATTTCATGCATTAAGGTGTAATCCGCTGTGTCCTTTGGCGTGTCCTCATCGTCGTTGTCGATTTGCGGGAATTGTGCAGCTCGCAATTCGCATCTGAAATAATTCAACAAATTTTTATACATTTTTGAGATGTTTTTTAGAAACATGAAGTTAAATTTTGAAAAAAAAATCGAGAATTGAATGTTCGAACGTGTTTGAAAAAAAATCGATTTTTAGCTTTTTTTCCCAGCATTTTGCAATAATAAATATGTTTTGAACAATCTAATCTTTCCAACTTTAGGTTCATGTTTTGATAAATTATATCATGTAAACGTTTTCCAAATTTGAAGATGATCCGTCAATTAGTTTTTTAGTTATGATTTCCGCAAATTGAAAAAATGTCGTTTCGAGGAAAACACGTTTAAAATGTCACAAACGAAAAACTCAAAGTCAAATGTGTTTAATCAAATGATAAAGTGTCTTACCGATTAATCAGCGATTCCAGCACCATGCAGCAGACCTTCCTCTTACTCATGCAACTCATTTGAAGCTTGCATTTCTCTTTTTACGAGCTTTTCGAGCTCCTTTTGTCTCTAATAAACTTTTTCTATTTTGCCGAGCCACTCGCATCTGATCCATTGGCTCGACAAATGTCTTTATCATTTATATACTTACCATTAGAAGGAATCCGAATATCGTTTCGAAATTTTCATGGTGTATTAAAATATTTTGCAAACGATTTATGAAATAAACAAAATTAATTTTTTGAAGCATCTGAAGTGGTTGCTCGCCTCAAAACAAAACAAAATGGCGGCGTTATAAGGTTTTCTTTTAGGCGTCTTTTGCGTGATATCGAAAAGTGCTCTATTTGTCTGATTTTTTCTATTGATCCGAAACGGAATCGAAACAAATTTTCGATTATTGACATGTGTAGGGGAAGGATATACCTATAAAAATATAAAAAGTATATAATTAAAATTTAGGTAGGCTTTTTAATCAATTTTTCATATTTTTGACAATTTTCTCGGCATTTTTTACCCCAAAAAAAATTATTTATTTACGCGATAACCTTAAAACTTTAGGTATATCCTTCCGATAATCTTATAGTGAGAAACTTGGCAAAATTTCAAGAGAATCGCGTTCAAAGTTTCCCTAGTTCACAGCATCGAAATATTTCATATTTCGATTTTTCCATTTTCCACTGTACTCTCAATATATACTTTCGATATATGTGAAAAAAAACCGACTTTTTTAACATTGTAAAGGCTTTTGCCCCCTTAAATTACAGAAATACGCGAAGAATTTACCAGAGAACAAAGTAATCGCAACGGAACTGGGTGGAAAGAACGAATTGAAGAAGTACATGAAGCGCGTAATGCCATTCGTTCAAGCAACGAGGGAAAAGATGGAAGTGTCTGGTCCAGCAGCGCTCAATCTCACACTCGATTTTAGCGAAGTCGATGTACTCAACGGAAGCATAAACTATTTGAAAAGTACCCTTGAAGTAAGTGTTAAAAGAATTGAAGGTCGGACACGCGAAAAGTATAGCGAAAAAAATAACGTTTATATTTTTTCGTACAAATCGATGCTCCGAAGAAGCAAAAAGATAACTAAAAAAGTTCAGTATCGTACAATTTAATGATAACGATTTTTTTTTTTCAGTTGGATGATATCGTGATAAAGTACACGGACGAAGCACCGGAAAGAACGCGAGAGGATTGTTGTCCGGGCGAGCCTTACATGAGTTTCTCCGTGACTCCCGGTATCGTCGTTACGGCGGTAAATCCTCAGAAGTCATCAGGACTCTTCAGAACGTTCGTGAAAATTTGCAACGGCGATACCGCCGAGCTAGTCGTATCGCGAATCGTAAAGGACAACAAGCACATCAAAGGTACGCGATAATTTCAACAACAAAAACAATCGTACAATTTGTCACAAGAAAAAAAAAAGAAAATTACATCGTTCCGATTGATCCGTTAGATGCAGCCTCGGTTAAGCTTTACCGCCACATCGATCCAATTCTCGGACCGCGTACAATTCCGACTGCAAATGACATATTCAAAGGCAAAATGGAGATTCCATCGAACGCTGTTTTTCACGTAAATGTAGATGCTAAATTTATCGAGATTCGTATCACCAATGAAGTTTACGAGATTGGAAACGAATTGATATATTTCGTGACGGACAGAGTGTAGTTTAAAGCCCGAGCTAAATAATTGACGAGGCGAAACGGAGAGAAAAAAAAAAGCAAGTTTGCAGCGTTTATACGTGACTCGTTGAATTATTATTATTGCGAATCTCGTAATCGTCTTTTATCGCGACCGCATTAATTCCTCCGGTCCTTCTCCTTTCCATGTTTTCGTAAAGGATGAAAATAATTAAAAAAAAAAAGTTCTTTCATCAGTCGACAAGATATACAAAAGGCACGAAGCGTGAAAGTGTAAAAATCTCAGCGTTGCCAAAAAAAAAGTCCCTGGCGCGATTGTATCACAGTGGCGTTTCTCTCTCCTGCGATTGCCACATTTCAATTTGGATACGAATTTTGGCGATGTCTTCGGCTCTCGTGCGACAACAACCGCCGATGTATCGAACTCCAAGGTCGAGCCACTCGTGAACGAAATCAGCTGGTCCGACGCAACCGAGATCCGTCTTCTTCCATCCTTCTTCGGCGCTGTATACTTCACCGCTGTTCGGATAAACAACGAGTGGAATGTCGTCCGTGTTATCGTCGTCGTTGATGCTCCGCAGCAGTGACGTGACGATTTTCGGCGACAGACAATTAACTCCGATAGCGAGAATTTGTCCGGGCAAAGATTCGCGATAACATCGCAACGCAACGTCGCGAAAGTTACTACCGTTGGCGAGACTAGCGCCATCTTTGTCACAAGAGAACGATAGCCAGGCTTTCGCTTGAGAATAATTCTTGAGCAAATCGACGAGAGCGATGGCCTCCTCCTCGCAAGGAATCGTCTCGAACGCAAGTAAATCGACACCGGCATTCAACAGTGCCTCGACACGTGGCCTGTGCCAGTCCATTAGAAATTCCTTCGTGAACTTCTTGCAATAAGCGCCCGTGTACTCGGAACAATCGTGTAGTGTAGCTCCGTAAGGACCGCAAGAACCAGCGACCAAAGGCTCAACGTTTACGACTCTTCTGTCACGCGTCTCTTCCTTGTACGTGACAATTGCTAGCCTCGCAAGCTCGACCGCTTTGCCAATGAGATTTAAACTTTCCTCCTCGCTCATTCCAAGATGTTCCTTGAAGCCTCCTATCGAGGCTTGGTAGGTCGTTGTTTCGATTATGTCGGAGCCGGCACGCAAAAAGTCCAAATGAGTCTCGTAAACGGCGTTTGGATCCGTGGCGAGAAATCTTGCTGTCCATAATGGATCGCCATCCGGATTTTTGCCAACGTGGGTGGAAATTTGGGTCGCGAAACTCCCGTCCAACAGCAATACCTTTGACATCGCGATACGATTGTTTAGTATTGAGGCTTCTCTCTCTCTCTCTCTCTCTCGCTCTCTCTCTCGCTCTCGTGTCTCAATATTATGAGATTGCTCGTACGTGATTGGCGAGATTTATCTCCCACGAACGCCACGATACGTACTGACGCAAATTCTCATGATACCCCGAATTGACAACGTACGGGTGACACATAACGCAAAAACCGCAACACGGCGCAACTGACGATCATTCGGAGTGGGGAGACGTTGAAAAGACACTTCATTGGCTCGAACGAGACGAACGTGGAAGCGCGACGCTTCGCTATTGGCTCACCGTCACTTTTTTTCTTCACATTACGTAAGCTCAAGAAAGTTACACCTATAGATAAAAGTATAGTGGAAGCTCTCATATTTTACGAGGAGCTGAACCATGCTGAGCACGTTTACGCGGCTAAGAGTTTCATCTGGCGTATAAAACCGAGCGAGCAGCGTATTCGCAAAACAAGAGCGACTGTACATAGCAGGAGCACCGTTTATTCGAGTGTCGCTTTGATTTCTTTATTTATTTTTATTTTTTTTATTATTTTTGATTCCATTATTTTTTATTCCATTTTTAAGCTTTACAGAATTGAAAAATTCCAAAAATAATGTAATATTGCATTTATAATAGATACCGCGCGGCGCGCCCGACCGCCAACTTCAAAGCCATTTTTCCACGATTCACTTTTTTGAACCTTGTGAAAGTTCGAACTCTTGAACGAAGGTTCAGATCGCTTTGAAATTTTTACAACATATTCTTAGTATCATGACCTATAAAATAAAATACTGACAGAAAATTCAGTAAAAAAATGTTAAGTTTCGAATTTTTATTATAATAATTTTTTATAATAATATTGTTAGTTCACACTGAAGATACATTCATTATGCAATTATAAATATGTTCATTTTTTTTTTCAGCCACCCACATCGATGCCGAGAACTTTCACCATCAACGCGCGCGCAAAAAAAATACATTGCTTTATTATGTTATATCTCCGCCTTAATATTTCTGATTTTTTTTTACACATACTTAACCATGTGCATAAATGATCTGTAAAAAAAATGTCAATATATGCGTCGTTTTTTTGTTAACCGCGTCTAGAAAAGTACCTCCGAACATCGGCGAAATCGCGTATATAAGGCCTTAAATCGCCATCTCAACCAATTTTCATTAAGAGGTAACACCACTGCAAACGTCTAATATTAAGCGATTTTGCGCGATTTTTGTTTTTGGTGAAAGAACAAGTAAAACGATAATAGTATTCAAGGATGTTATTAGTCCTAACGTCAAGTGAAAAAAAAATGTATATTAAAAAATTATACAAAACAATGACGCTCGAGTCATTTTCCCGAGGCACATTGAATCCGAGACGCTCTGCGGCACGCAGTATAACTGATGCAAATATGAAACTACAAAAAAAAAATTTTTAATTCTATTCATTTACACGAGTATAGCTAGAGAAATACGTAAGGGATTTTGAAAATATCAATTTTTGGGCAATTGGCAAGCATTTAAAGTAAAAATTCCATTTTCATCAGAAAAAAAAGGACAATCATATGTTAATAAATAATGTTATAATTAACTCATGGAAAATCCCGCACGTATTTCTCTTCGGAATGTTATTTTACACATGTGTTCAAAATTTGGAGGGAATAGAATGAAAATTGTTGAAGTTGTGCTGCGTGCCGTTTTGAAAGATTATGTTCCGAGAAAAACGCGTTTAACCCTTTCTAAGGCATAGGGAATATTTTTACCACCAATTTATTTTTTATTTCGAGCTTCTTTTGTCTATTCCCTATGCCTTAGAAAGGGTTAACCCTTTCTAAGGCATAGGGAATATTTTTACCACCAATTTATTTTTAAATTATTGGCGCCAATTTTCCTACCACACAATTGGCGCCAATAATTTGAAAATAAATTGGTGGTAAAAATATTCCCTATGCCTTAAAAAGGCTTAAAGTTTTGAGATGTGTTATAAACGTGAAAAAAAAAAAGAAAAATTTAGCTGTTTAAAATTGTATACCATTGATCAACTATGCCAGGACCATAAAGCTGCCCTTCTCTGTTAAAATATTCATCCTCATTTTTTGTCCTGGTTGATTTTACGCTGGTGCGTGCTTCTTTTGCCGCATCTGTCAAAGACAGCTCAGCGTGTTTTATCCGTCTAGCATGAGTTTCAAGACAAAAATTGTATGCTTGGAGGCCAATATCCATCTCCAAGACTTTTATATTTCGTAGGATATTAGTCGGACCGACGTTAATATTGCGCACAGCAATATCAGTTGCTACATTTGATACTTTTTTGCCACTTGAGTGAGCCTTTGGAGCCAAGCTCCAAACAGTAGCATTGAAAGGTTCGTTGCTGTTTTGCGTGCAGCCTCCCAAGCAACGATTCAGTCACTCACTGTAACTTAGAACAAGTCTAAGGCTACAAATAAATGGTAAAAAAAAATTGTCATCAAGGCTTGTCGCCAGCCACTGCCACCAGGCAGTGGCTGGCCCGTGTGCGGACCTTTTTTTTTACAGTTACCAAACTTTTTCTCTTATTCCAGACGGTTCAAAGCATCTTTTGGGCCAATGAAAAAAAATCATTTTTTTGAAAATTCTACAGTGGTGTTACCCCTTAATTCAGAAAATATCAAACAACAGAAGCTTCTTACAAAGCCAAGAAGCTGGTGGGAGTTAACGCGATGTAAACATAATTAACGAATTTACGCTCACTTGGATTCGCGAAGAATTATAGATTTTAACTCAGGAGAAAATAACTTTTTTTTTCCTGTTTGTGTTACGTGTTTGTTTTTCTTCCTACAGAACGGTGATATCACTACGGCCTGTAAAAACATTTATCTCAATACGCATTCTCATTGACATACATTTTTTTAAATGTAAATATGAGGCTCAACACATTTTTTAACCCCTTCGTTGGCATTGACGCAATAGTGCGTCAAATAATTCCGTGCCCTGTGTGACATTGACGCAATAGTGCGTCAACCTTTATTTCCCTATTTAACTTGCTCTGATTTGAAATAGGAGTCTCACTCGGGGCGGTTTTGGGCTCGCTGAATCCGAATTTGAAGTCAAAATTTGGAAATTCAAAATAGCGGCTCCAATATGGCGGACAAAAATCAAAAACTTTCCTCGATTTAGATGAAAATTAGTACTCCGGGATTTTTGAGGTCGCTTATTACGAATCTGAACTTTAAATTTGAAAATTCAAAACGGCGGCGGCTAGAATGGCGGACGGAAATTGAAAATTTTACTCGATTTAGATAAAAAATTGGTACTCTGGGATTTTCGAGGTTGCTTATTACGAAACTGGACACAAAATTCAAAAATTTTTAATGGCGGATGAAAGTGCAAAAAACAGCTCGATTTGGATAAATCTTGGTACTCGGGGGTTTTCGGGGACGCTGACTGTGATGCTGAACTCAAAATGAAGGAATTTTTCATTGTGATTTTGAGTTCAGATTCGTAATCAGCACCCTCAAAAACCCCAAAGTACAAGTTTTCAGGATAAAAAAATGTTCCTGCCATTTTGGGCACTTTTTGTCGAATTCTCTCTGCCAACGAAGGGTTTAATATTCCCCACTACGCTGCTTAAAAAAAAAATTGTCATAATTTTCAATGGAAACAAGCCTGACGAAAAATTCAAAAATGTTTTATCGAACGTTCGATATATTAATCTACTAGCTTCTACCCGCGACTTCGTCTGCGTGGATCTCGCTATTTGTGTTAAAATACCTCTTAATGGATTTTTTTTTTAAAGGCTGTCATACGTCATTCAGCATTTAGTAAAATATGTGATATTAGATTCTATTCGATTTTGATTATATTTTAGTCGTTCGTATTTTATGAGAATTAAAATTTCATATTTTTTTTAAATATTATAATTAGAAAAATATTAGACGTTAGATTTTATCAAATTTAAATTATATTTGATTCGTTGTATTCTATAAGAATTTGAATTTGATCACTACAGTAGATTTGACACGAACGTTATAATTAGAAAAATATTAGATATATTTATATTAGATTTGATATTATCATATATTTTTACTAGATTTGATTTGTTTGTATCCTATGATAAGAATCATATAAAACTGATAATTTCATAATTGAATTAGATTCGAGTCGAATATTAGAATTAGAAAAATATTAGATGTATTTTTCATAGCCTATGTGTTATTCGAAGTAACTCTCTACATGTGTGCCAAATTTCATCAAAATCGGTTCAGCCGTTTAGGCGTGATAGTGGAACAAACATCAGGCATACAGATTAGAAAAATATTAGATATGAGAATTAGAATGAAAAGTATCCTGTGTCATAAGCTATCTACATTTTAAGGGGCTATACCAGTGTGACACTTTCAAAAAATCGATTTGTTTTTTTTGCCTTTTTCGACAGTTTATACTTTCAAGAGTATCCTGTAAAAATCATTTTATCTTGCAAATATCATTTTATCTTGCAAAAATCGATAGTCAAATCTTTAAACGCGTTTTTCTGGAAATGAAATTTTTCAAGTTTGCTGACATTGTAACTCCAAGAGCAATTATCCGATTGACTTGAAATATGAACTGAGTACTCTTGAATATATTTACTCTACAATGACGTAGGATATTATTGATTAAATGAAAATTGACGATTTCGCATTGAAAAAAACGACCATTTTATAGGCAAGAAAACAGACTTTTTTTTCATAACTACGCCACTTTGTTAGATTTTGATATTTTTCGAAAATCCTACGTCATTGTACAGGAAATACCTTCCAGTTTAACGACATTTTTTCCTTTTTCGGTTTCAGCTACTCAATCGGCCGAAATCATGTCAGCAGTGGAGGAATTTTTTTTTTTTGGCGCCTCCGAAGGCAGCGCATAAGTCGCTTGGATCTCAATATTTTTCTATGAAAAATTATGTAATATAGGTTAAATATAGCCAAATATATTCTTAATTTTCCGAAACATTTGAGTACTTTTCTTCCAAAAAATTCCCAAAAATCACCCAAATCTTCAGCGTTCACACTGGTATAGCCCCTTAAATTCCATTGATTATATAATAATTTTAATTTCATAATTAGATTTGAGTATATAATATTATAATTAGAAAAATATTAGATATTAGAATGAAAAGTATCCTATGTCTTAACCCAGACAATGAGCTATCTACGTGTTAAATTTCATTGAAATCGATCAAGCCGTTTTGACGTGATTGAGTAACAGACAGACAGAAAGTCAGATTTATAATATTAGTTAGTATTAAAAGTGCAGAAAAATCTGTTAAAATATTCCTTTCTCTCGTGATATATGTCCTATCGCGAGCAACGATAGGCGAAAAGAGGAGCGTTTATTATCGTCCATTACGATACAATTGTATATAATTCACGCTGCGCTGGATCGTTTCTCTTCTTCGCGTTTCTTCTTCCACTCGATAACTTTGACACGTATTTTCGTAACGTCAGACGCGTAAGTTCTACAACACCCACCGACGTAACGAACACCCATGTCCAACCATTCGTGAACAAAATTTTCCAATGGACAAACGTTATCGATGTTTTTCCATCCATCGACAACGGTATAAGTTTCACCGCTGTTAGGATAGATTACAAGCGGTACAAAGTCCTCGTCGCTACAAGCGTCGCTATTGATATCACGAATCAGGGAGCCAACGCTCTGCGGTGCGAGACAATTTATACCAACGCCGATTAACTGTCCGGCCAATGCGTCCTTGTAGCATTTAATCGCAATTTTTTTGAAAACACTACCGTCCACGATGTGTTTGCCGTCCGTGCGACAGGAGAACGTCAGCCAAGCACGTGTATCCGGATATTCCTTGAGCAATTCGACAAGTGCCTCGGCCTCCAATGCACAGGGTATAGTTTCCAAAGCGAGCAAATCAACGCCGCTATTAATAAGTGCCTCGATTCTTGGCCTGTGCCAATTCTTCATCATATCGATTGTCACGTTGCTCGCGTATTCGCCAGTATATTCCGAGCCATCGTGAAGGGAAGCACCGTAAGGTCCGCAAGATCCTGCTATCAAGGGTTCCTTGTTCGGCGCATCGTTCCTCTCGGCAATCTCATCGGTGTAGATCTTTACGGCGCTCTTCGCGATGTTCACAGCTTGGCTTATGATCTCGAGACTCTCGGCCTCGTCTATACCCAAATATTCCATAAAACCAGTCACCGTAGCCTGATACGTGTTGGTCTGAATGATCTCGGAGCCGGCACGTAAGAAATCAAGATGCGTCGATAATACGGCGTCGGGATCGGTCACGAGAAATCTCGCTGTCCACAATGGATCACCGTCTATTCTCTCGCCCACGTGTTTCGACATCTGCGTTGAAAAACCACCGTCCAATATTGTCACCTTTCTGCTGCACATTATTCGTTTTTTTTTCTTTTTTTTCTTCTATTTCGGACTGACACGCGGTGGCCGCCTTCAAGCTCAAACCGAAGACAACTGAGCTTGACCTTTACGAGGCTCAGTGTTTCATATTTCGAAGTCCGAGCTTACTAAGATCATTGCACGGCTACGATTCTCCGTCTATAGATTTATATATATATATATGTATTGTGTATATATGGATGTGTGCATACGTATGTCTTTTTATCTCGTACTTCGGGGAGATACGCACTATAATGCTGCAGACGTGGAAAAAGAAAAGTGTAAGTTGTAAGATAAAACGTTGTTTTTCATGGGTTCGCAGTTTCCACAAGTACATACTCAAGTTTATCACATTTACGATATATTTTGAGATTATTCGATTGTGATTTTTTTTTTTTCGTGAGGCTACCAGAATTTTACAAACTGCAGGGACTAGCAAAATTTCTTGGCGCAACACCATTTTAACATCTTCGATTGAAAAATACCAACGAAAAGTTACCTGTAAAAAGATAAAAGAAAATTTTGAGTCTGTTGCAAAAGCGATAAGGCAAAGTCGTTAAAGTCCTTTAAGTTTGCAATTTTCATTTTTAACCCTTAGTGTGCACACCTTCACAGCGAATCATTTTGTGCACATGGGGTCAATTTGACCCCAGGCCATTTTTGACCTCGAATATCTCGGTAACTATGCGCTTTTCGGAAAAAAGGTTGAGTCACTTTTTGCAGTGAATCGATCGAACTTTAAGGCCGCGAAGTTAGATTTCCAAAAAAAAACCTTTTATAATTGTTCAAAAACGTGCTTGAAGTTGATGGTACGCAAAAAAAAACGCACTGTTTCGGTAAAAATTCTCGTAAAAACTTCAATTTTGAGTTTTCAAAGAAAACCTTTTAGGATTTTACAGACAAGGGTCCATGTTTTAAGGAAAAAAATAGTCCGCTCTGCAGCCGTTCCAAAAAGTATATTTATTTTGGAGTATGAAGTTGGCCGTTTTTCAGGTTTCGTGAAAGAGGGAAAATGCGAGATTGCAACAATTATTTTAGGGGGACGCTTACCGGTAAACGCTATTCAGGTAAGAAAAAAATTTTGGGGTCAGGCTGACCCCCGATGCACACTAAGGGTTAAATCACCAATTTTTATGCGTGTGGGCATTTTTGGCGATACGAGGTCGAGGATGAAGTTCTAAAAAAAAAAAAAATGTCGAACTATCGTCGAGTGCAAAAAGTAACGAGTTTCGGCAGGGTTCAACGTGCAGCCACGGTCAGTGCTCGTCGAGTGCGCCGGCGATTTGATAAGAGCCTACCCGTTTGATAAAAGTCAGACGATAAATGGCATTCGTTACAATATGGCATAATTTATTGACAGTTATTGTACATTTACCGAATGGTCATGCCCATGAGATTGTTTCCTTTCAATCGACGAGAGGTCTACAAATATTTACGATTCCCAAGAGATTAGTGACTTATCTTCGAACCCTAATGGTTATTGTTGATACTAGAGCAATTCGTCAAAGGCCACACGCTGAATGTAATACGAGCGATGGTTAAGAAAAAAAAAAAAAAATAAGTGTCTGCGACGCAAATTCGAAATCTCACAATGATGATTACGTATCAGCTTTCGAATTTGTTTTCCTACGAAGACAATTTTTTCTTCTCCCGTAACGAAAGTGCCGAATGATGAAACAGTTGGTGAGTGAAGAAAAAAAAAAAAGAAAACACGTGACCAATGAAATTGACTCCAGGCACAGCTCGGTTTGTAAGAATCGTTTGATTTTGTATTACGAAAAAACACTGCAAAGCGATAACATGATTTTTTTTTTTTTATAATGACAATTCAATTAAATTTATTCATCCAAAAATATTTTACGAACTTTTAATAGCTCTGGGAAGAGTTATCGTTATCTGCGATTATAGACTATGACGGTAATTGTGTGCGAATCAGAAAATACAATGAAAGTCAATTATAAACTAACCACGATTACAGAATGATTTTTTTTTCTTTCAAATCCATCGACCGATAATAAACTTCGGTTTAATTCTAAGGCGAGTAACGGTATGAAAATATGTACCGTTATTCGCTAAGCATCCCTATGATGTTACAATATCCATGCTGCAAAATACGCAGCGGCTGTAAAAATTCATTTTTTTTTTTTTTAATAATATATTTACACGAAAATTGAGTACCGACGTTACGGTACGAATTGCAAATAAATAGTTATATCACAAAATTTATCTGACCGAGGGACAAAGAATTATAAACGTTCTCTCAACGTTAACGCGCGCAATATTCGACAATTGGCTCGTCTCATTCGATTTCACAAAGAACATTAATGTAAAAAAGCGTGTTAACAAAAAGTAATTGTTCGAATCTCAATGTGGTGTTGCCAATAGAGGTTAGTTCTAGGACCTTTGGTTAATTCGTACTCCCCAGCTTCGACGCGTCATCTTTCGTCTCAACCCAGATTTTTTTTTTTCGACCGATACTAGGCTAGACGGAACTCGAGGCGTGTACAAGAATCCTTCGTACCTATGGCAGAAAGTCTTTTCTGCCTGATTCGCTATGATTCTTGCCACGATTGTCTTCAGGACCAGCTCCTCACTCTATGAAATCTTCGAGAACGAAGATTTTCTTTTTTTTTTCAACTGTGCGACGTTGCACGATACATTGTAATCTTGAGTGTACTTAGCAACTATGAGCATTATCGAACACTGTCCGAGCTTCCACATAGCCGCGTGTAAATGGAAAAAAAAAATTCATCGTACACTTCCCAACGGGAACCATTCGACTGTTTCGTTCGTCAAATCGATACGACCAAGTGGCAAACGTATGCCGCCGAGAAATTCATTTTCCTGCAGAGTGTCGTGATTCCAAATGGTCGCTTCGAGCGTTCGCTCTTTTATAACGTCCAACGGCATTCTGTACTCCAGCTGGGCAAAAATACAACGTTTTATAATCACGTAGATATTGAAACATACATACACTACGGGCGTAAAGTTTTCGGACAAAAATTCAAAAAACTTCCGGGAGGATGTTTTACGCCGTTTCGCCGAGAGTTGACGGAAGTGAATTTAATAAACGGCATTTTGAAGAGGAGGAATTCACCTTCATTCCGTTTTTTTTTAATGGTTCGTACGATTTTTTTTTCTAAAGATATTTTGATTTTTTTGGAAAAAGAGACAATTTGAAAAATAACGTGTAACGCGAAAACGACAAGGATTCAAGGAAAATCTCAAGATAGTAAAAACTTGTATAGGTTTTCGTTGAGCTCGCGAGAATTTTTTTCGATTTTTTTTTTTCACCCATTTTCGGTAAAAAAAATCGATTTAATTACCGTAACTCGAGAATAAAATGTCGAAAAAATCTGAAATAATTCTGTTGCGTTGAAAATAGAAAAATAAAATGTTTTCCTCTCTTGAAATTTTACCACAAACCCCTTAGTTCTCGAGTTACGGTAATTATATCATCTGATTTTTTACCGAAAATTTCGAAAAAAAAAAATCTGAAAAAATTCTCACGAACGCAACGAAAACCGATTCAACTTTTTACTATCTCGAGGTTTTCCTTGAATCCTTGTCGTTATAGCGTTAGACGTTATTGTTCAAATTCTCTCTTTTTTTTTAATCAAAATATCGTTCGAAGCTTAAAAAAAAACAAAATTGAAACTTGTGCTTCCCCCTCTGCGATTCCGGTCAAGGAAATGCATTAAAAAATTTTGTCTGTAAACGTGGTCCACCAGAAAAGGAACAAAAAAAGGCGAAAAATGGTCGTTTTCGAAGAAGGGTACTCGTAAAAAAAATAGTAAAAAATAGTAAAAACTTCAAAAAAAAAAAAAAAACGGAATGAAAGTGAATTCCTCCCCTTCAAAATGCCGTTTATTAAATTCATTTGTGTCAACTATCGGCGGAATGGCATAAAAAATCGTTCCGGAACTTTTTTGAATTTTTGTCCGGAAACTTTTCGTCGGTAGTGTATATATTTACGAAAATAAGTCGGATTTGACTATCAGTAAAAATCTGTTCCTTACCATTTCCATGAACGAAGGGTGACAATTTTTTTTCACAACTTTGGTCTTTCGTTTGGTCGCCTTAGTCGGATCGGGCTTCAGATAAACCTTAACGTAGGTATTGGGCTCTTGAGCATTGGCCACTTTGGGTAGACCTCGAGCATGATGAATCATCACCGACAACGTTCCACGCGCATAATGAAGAGACAATTTAATTTGTCCACTTTGAACATTGTCACGAATTTTTTTCTCAGCCCACCAATTGCCAACTACGATAATAAAAAAAAAATAAGATTAATACAGCATTGTTAAAATAATTAAAAACTTCGGTACAGCAAATTATTGTTACGTTTTTTTTTCTCAATTTATTATTGGTGGTAACGCATTACCTTTGACTTTTCTCAAGTGTATGTCGGCATTTTGTTGATCGCGAAGTAGAGGATGAAAAAATGTATACACCAGATCGCTCTGAGATATTTCGGGAGCCATTTTGAACAAACTCAACAAGAATTTCTCAATGTCGGCTCGTCTTTTATCCGCTACTTGTTTGATATTCGATCTTCCAACGCTCATGCCGCTTGGTAGACTGAAAAAAAAAAAACATTTGGTTGTTTCAATCCTTCAAATGTTCATTTTGAAACACACGAAAAAAAATATCTATCTATGGACGAGCTTCGACGACGGTGACATCGTTAATCGGAAAATTATCAGTCAATTGATCCTTTGATAAAGTTCAACAATATCGGAAAATGATAAGAATGGCAATACGTTGTCTTTCCCACTGAGAGACGAACATTTTCACTCGATGAGTTGTCACGGTTGGGTCTCAATAAAAGTTCATTATTGTTGAGCGTTGAGGCGTTCTCAGATATTGACTGGACGATTAGTGCGTGCGATACACCACTCGATATCGCGCAATTTCGTCTTCATTTCGCGACATAAATCAGCGATTTTGCGATTACGTTGAGATGAGAAGATAACAACGTTGTCGAAACTCCATTTTTCGTGCTTTCACAAAGGAAGTTTTTTAAATATTGTTTTGTTAAATTTCTACTAGTCGGGCAAGTGAGAACTTCGAGTAAAGAATTGCTTCGCAAATGAACGTTGTTTGCAATTTATGAACGGACACACCTTTGACGAAGTTACACCGAGCGGGGTATGATAGCCCTCAGATAACGAAAAAGATATACACCGACACTTATCGACTTTATCGGATTGAGCGGCTCATTCGTGAACACGACGATCAGGAGTTAACGTTCAACGAGGCATATGAGGTGAGTTCAAATCTAACAATCATCACAACGCTTTCGTTTTAATTATCAAATCAGGGTGTCTACCGACCTGAAAAGTCATGACAAGTCTTAAATGTCATGAACATTATACTCGACCCTGAAAAAGTCATGAAATGTCATGAAAAATTACCAGTCTACCTGAATTTTTTAAGATCTCTTTAGCGCTCATTATCATGGCCGATTTTTGTATTCATTTGTCCAGAATAATTTCAAATTTTCGTGGATTTGCGACAATTTACGATATTAGCAAAAAAGGTAGTAGAAAAAAAAATGATTCGCTATCTCAAAATATTAGTTTTTCTTTGTTATTCGTGTAAAGCGACTAGATGATATTAATCAAAGTTCCTAAATGTATATATTTTTCCAGATGTTCCCAAAATAAATTTAATTAAACTTGAAACGATGTTTGTCTCACATTTTTTACTACACATGGAATTGTACAGTTTCGTGACTTTTCGTTTATTTCGTATACTTTTTATTGGCATACAACACACGTCTGTTTCAAAGAGCAGAATATAAATATTACAATTTTGAAAATTAGTCGCACTGAAGAATTATAAAGTATACTTTTATACCAAAAAGTCATACTAAAAGTCATGAAGAAATCCATATTCCTTGCCTTAAAAATCCTTAAATATCATGAAATTTCAGTTCTGGTCAAAATTGGACACCCTGAAAATATAATCACAGTTTTTTACTTTCTTTGCTTGGGTTTCGTATGTTCTTCTCAATAAAACTACTTGAACGTAAGAATTTACAGCACTTTTTGACGATGAAAGTAAATCGAAAACTGTCTGAAAACGATTAAAACTCATTAAATGAATAACTCATTAATAAAGTCGTTAGAGCGAGTCTCAAGGAATCGTTGACAGCTATCAAGGAACGTCATCTGCTTTTGATGGTATCCGTGTTGACGTTAGAAAAAATGTGGCACATTAAATCTTACTACAAGTTTTTCTTAAACACTTCCGGAATGCCAAGAGATGACAAAACAATGACTTCGTCAGTAGTGACGTTTTTTTTTTTGACGAAGAATAATACGAATTCTTTGTTTGGCTTTATAGAAATGTTAATCGTTTTGTGAAAAATAATATCTTTGGAAGGGAATCGCCGGCTTCTAGAAGAAGTTTAATTTCAAGCTTTGTTACTACACGACATCGCAATAAAAGCAGGATTTCTTTTCAGATGGATTTAGAAATCTGATGAAGTAGTTCATTCGTTTGATCAAGATCTCCAATCGTCAATACTATACGCTTTAATCATGGGCTTGAAATGGTTTCGGGCACGTCTCACGATAAATCAAAAACGCAAGAAGAGTGCAAATATACCGAGCGGCGCAGGATTTTACCGACCAATGTTGCAATTCGATACGAACGTACAACCGGTCCAATCTTCGTTTTCGCAAGAAACTCGTAACACTCGAAACATACATCCAGTAGCAGCCTCGCCCGAAACAATCGCTCACAATCCAATGGCAGGTTTGAACGATAAAAAAACAGCAACGTCCGAAGTTCCAAGAGACATCGTATCGAGACCGCGAGAACAGTTGGAAATGCGCAATGACGAGGAGAGTGAAGCAATGAAAGAGCTCGAATCTACCGATGTTGATGTTCCAATACATTTACCTAGAGAATCGATAGACCTCATGCGCGATAGTGACGCTGAAGGTACTTTCCATCGAATAGGTTCGAGATCACGAAAAATCGATTTCAAGAGGAAAAAAGCACGTGCTCCGATTCCTAAAATGACGAACAGCAGTGCCGAGGCTAGCGAACGATTCATTAGGCTTGGGAAAAGCAGGCGATCGGATGCAAGTGAGATTGAAATTTGATCGTTCGGTGATTCCACAAATTTTGATTTGTCACAAAGAGCCCGAGATATTTGGACAAAGAATAAAGCCAACGCAGAATAAAGTTGCAAGAAGAAAATGTTGGCAAAGCCGATTTTGTTGAAAATTGACATCACCTTCAAGATGTTGAAAGCCAAACTCGAAAAAATGTTCGATTGTTGGAGTTCGAATAATTGTAACTTGGGCCTCTGAGATTGGATAACAATATCTGTTTTTCGTAAAACTTGAAGCACGTTTTACGCGTCCAAATTTGTTCACAATCACTTTCAATGTAGTACTTTCCAAAAATGGTCTCAGACAGAAAGTTTTCATTTTTGAAAGTAATATTTCTCAGGATATCCCGAACAAGGTGGTAAAATTTCAATCACATTGACCATTCAGTTACCGAGATATTCGCAATTGAAAATGGCATTTTTAACACGCTTTGCATAGGGCACGTGATATAATTTGTCACATATCAACTGATAATAAAAAAACGCCGAGACAGAAAACGATAAAAAAAACTGATAAATTATAAACAAGTACTTGAAGATGATTAAAAAAAAAATTACCACTTTTCACCACAAACTTCCCAAGTTATAAATGACTAGACAACGTTGCAAACTCTTCTCTTCGCTTTTAGAAGTTATAATTTTCCAAAAAATGTTGATTTCGGAAGTTTTGGAAGTGTTTCAACGCTGATAACTTCTAAACTAATTGAGATATGGACAAATGTCAGTATATATATTTTTTCATTTTGAATCATACTTTCATGAAAAAATATCAAAAAAATTATCAATTGTACTGGACCACGTATTTTTTGCTTCGAAAGTGAAAAGTATTTTTTTTTAAAGATGATTGCCATTTTTTATTTTTTTCAAAAAATTCTCTAAAATAGAGTGACGTATTCTATGATTTTTAAGACTAGTCTCATCGTGGACCCAGTTTTGCTTGTATTTTTTTTGCGAATTAATCATATTTTTTTTAGAAGATTTTTAACATTTTAATCTCCAATAATGCTATATATCTCCATTTTAATCTTGAATAATGCTAATAATGAAAGGGTTTATTTTTCATTTGTGCCGAAATTAACGAAAAACAAGATTTTTTGTGCAAAAATAATTTTTTTTTCACTAATAATATTGACCAATACTAGCAGGACAATTCTCAATCGGATCTAATAGTCATAACTATTCCAGTTTCTATCCTTTTCATAAATAAAATGAACTAAATAAAGAATTATATGGGAATACGTGAATTTATAAAAGAATGAAATGTTATATATAAGGAAATTTTCACTCTTTTTTAAATTCACGTATTCCCATAAAATTCTCAATTTAGTTCATTTTATTTACGTAAAGGATCGAAACTAGAATAGTTATGACCATGAGATCCGATTGAAAATTGTCATACGTGTATTAATCAATATTATTATTAGTGAAAAAAAAAATTCATTTTGCACAAAACATCTTTTTCGTTAATTTCAGCACGAATGAAAAATAAATCGTTTCAATATTAGCATTATTCAAGATTAAAATGAAGATATATAGCATGATTGGAGATTAAAATGATAGAAATCTTCTAAAAAAAAATATGGTTAATTCCAAAAAAAAAAAAAAAATGAAGGAAAAATGGGCCCACGATGAGACTAGTCATAAAAATCATAGAATGGGGCACTCTATTTTATAGACTTAAAAAAAAATATAAAAAATGGCAATCATCTTTAAAAAAAATAGTTTTCACTTTCGGAGCAAAAAATATGTGGTCCAGTACAATTGATAATTGTACTGAATAAAATGAAAAAATATATATTCTGACATTTGTCGATATCTCAATTATTTCAGGAGTTGTCAATTTTTAAACGTTTGCAAAAGTTCCGAAATTGACATTTTTTGAAAAATTATAACTTCTTAAAGAGAAGAGATAAAAATCGAAAAAATTGGTGTGGATATTCCTTTTATGGGGTACAATTTTACAAAAAAAAATCAGAAAAAAAAATTGTCGGGGTCACGAGCTAGATGAAATGGCGTGGAATGCCTCATGTATGCGTACGTAGTACGGTCAAATACGAGAATCTTCTTCCGTTGAGCAACAAATTCTTCTAATTTTTTTATTTTCTTATGAAACGTCCTTCATAGCGCTCTCGATATTGATTCATTTTGAAAAATTGTTGATTTGTACAATGCACATAAGACACGAGCTGTCAAAAAGCCACTATACGCAAGTTTGAAATGGTTTAGAATAGCTTCGGCTGGCGAGCGGCTATGAACCCTATGCTCGATCTTTGTGTGCGACTCATCCGTATACGCTAACTTTCTGATTGTTGATAAGGGCATTGGATAAGCGCTGCTAAACCTTTTCGACTGCAGCCGAGAGAACTGTTCTAATAATCCATCTCAATTCAATCAGTATGTCATGATTGAACTTTTGAATGGTAAGATATTGTCCATATGTACCCTCGAAGAATAGTTTAATTAATAAATTTTTAGAAATATCGCCCATTCGAAAATCTCAAATCATGTTCACTTTTGAACGGGTCTGTCGCATCTGTACTAACCTAATAGTGGACTGGTTGAAATGTAAATAAAATTATACTGCTCGCTTACCTGGTCACTTTAGCGAGAGGAAAGTGAATGCATAGCTTTTGATAAAATTCGCAAAACTCCTTGTACGATCGAAAGAGATACGTAGGATCGGCCTGGCCCTTTCTCTGTATCCGTAATATGTACATGTAATACTTCTCCGGATCGTAGCGCTTCTGATATCCGTGAACTTGCACACTCGTCAGTTGGCCCTCTTGTTGCATTCTGCGAGAGAGAGAGAAAAAAAAAAACAAGCACACCGCACAATCATATTTTTCTTTCCAACGTCTAGATTCCGACGAACGACTTTTTGTGTGTGTGTGTACGAATGTGAAAAACAAAAACTCACGTGTACGTGCGCGGAATAAATGACAAGAGTTCTCCGTCGTTGTGTTCACCGCTGAATCTCAACTGTGCGAGATTGTGAAGGAAAAAATTGAACTGAGTGAACCAACTTTTGAGCGAGCTCTCGATCATTCGTGCAAAAGTCGCTGCAGCTTCGGGATTCGTTTGTCCCGGCAACAATGCTTTTTGCACGTAACTAACGGCGTCCATCGTGACACCGGGTATTCCGGACGACGTCATCTGTGGATTCGTATATTCGTTCATCTTCGATTTCAAATTTTCACGCGTCTCGATATCGTTAGTTTTTCCATTGTTTTCCGAACCGACTGTACGAATTTTCGTCCAAGATCGCGAATATTTCGTTACAATCGTGCCGTTCATATTCAATTGATTTTTTTCACTCGTCGTTGTACTCTCGTCGCTATTTTCATCACAACTGAGGCATAAAATCGTGGTAGCATTGTGTAGCCCGATGCGCAGCAATAAATACGTACTAATTAACGAGAACTCGGTAAAGGGCTTGAAGAGCGATATGGATCCCCGGGGCTCACGATAACGCAACAGGATGACTCCATCCGCTGTGGTTTTCATTATTTTTTTTCTTTTCTTTTTCCTCACAATAATACTTCGGCCGAGCCGTCACGGTCGTTAGTGCGATAAACTCGAGCGCTCGAATGTGTATACTTTATGATATTAATCTGTTCCTTCTTTCGTAAAAGAAAAAAACACTCAGCAAAACAATTAAAGGAGCAGAAAAATTTCACAATTTGTTCAGTGATTTTTGAAAGGCCGGTAACTTCGTGAAAAATGGTCGTATCGGGAGAAGAAAAAAAAGCATTTTGAAGCGTGAAGTCTCTAGTTTAAGAATCTCGCGGAGAATTTTTTTTTTGAATATCACGCTCGGTGCTGCCATAAGAAATAGAACGAGAAAAAAAATTTCGATTTTTTTTTTCAATTTCGTCCACGGGCTAAAAAAAAATTTCCTGGCTGATTCAATGCTTGGGCCTTTTAGCCTCATTCTTTAGCTTCAATTTGGTATTTTTTTGCTCTCTGTACGATCATTTTTCGCTGAGATATCGCCGATTGACTGAAGTCAGCTTTTTTTTTTATCATCGATATCTCATGAACTAATTATCGTACAGCGAATGGAAGGTGGGTTTCAGAAACTTGAATAACTCCTCTATAAGTAACTTTTGGTATTTGAGAGGAATTTTTGTTTTTTAAGCTGAATATTGATTTGAAAAAGTACAAAAAAAAATGACTTTTTATGTCGTTTTGAAAAATCCACCACAAATTTGCAAATATTGCGAAAATGACCAATGTTTCCAGGTTGTTTTTGAGCTCAATACATGCCCAAAGACCCTGAAAATGTTTTAATGGATCGGTTAAATCGTTTTTTTTTAACCCGAATCGTCAAAGTTTTATCAAAAATTCAAGAAGTACTTTTATTGCTCCGTCAATTGATGATGGTTAAGATGAAAAAAAAAATTTCGTTATTTTTCTCACAATTTTGCATTAACTACTCATCAAATGTCGGGAAAAAATACAAAGTTTTGAAAAAAAAAATTTTTGCTCAAGGTAACCCTAGAATGGTAACCTTATTTTTTTTTAACCTATTATAGTAACCTGGGGTGATAAACCACCCCAATTTTGAAAAATTCATATCTCCGGTAAAATTTCACGAAAAGGGTTCAACTTGGGCTCATTCTTTTCGTTTTTTAATGCAGAATCACGTAGGCCTACGGCGATTCCGCTTGAAGTAGGAAAAGTTAGTAAAAAATGAGGTAAAAGGGTGAAAAACATGAAAAATTCGTAAAAATGACTTTTTTGATTGAATTTGCAATATCTCCGTTGATTTTTAACGAAATTGAATAAATCCAACGGCATTATAAAGTGAAAATATACAGTTTTGAGACAGGATGGTTGGTTTTACTCGATTTT
This sequence comes from Ophion ventricosus, assembly GCA_963932345.1. Lineage (NCBI taxonomy): Eukaryota > Metazoa > Arthropoda > Insecta > Hymenoptera > Ichneumonidae > Ophion > Ophion ventricosus. The sequence goes on along the minus strand of OZ010719.1, from coordinate 1,462,927 downwards.
CGAAAAAGTCTATTTATTCCGGGAATCGAAGTCTGGGAATTTAAAAGAAGTCACGAGGTACTAGTCTGGGAATTTAAAAGAAGTCAGTCGTAAACGTGAGGAAGGGAGAGAGGGCGCGAGATTTAAACTCGCCCGGGGTGGTTTTTCACCCCAGGTTACCGTTCTAGGGTTAAATTAAAAAAAGTCGTTATTTTTCTTACAATTTCTCGATAACTATTCCTCAAATATAAAAAAAAATTCAAAATTTTGAAAAAAGTCTCGTTGAATCTCGCTTTTCTCCGGGAGATTCTTAAACTAGAAATTTCAAGCGACAAAATGCTCTTTTTCTTCTCTCGATACGACAATTTTTCACGAAGTTACAGTCTTTCAAAAATCACTGAAACAAATGTGAAATTTTTTCGCTCTTTTAATTGTTTTGCTGAATGTATTTAAAATGTAACGGTTTCATAACCGCAGCTATACCATGCCAAGTTTCGTCATTGACCGCAGCCTTTTTCAAGATTTTGTACAATTCATTGTTACCTTTTTTTTTTATCCTGCAACAACATAAACACAACTCACCAGTCCGAACAAATGAAGAATCAGATTTCCATGTTTTCGTACGACATTGAACGCCTGACAACACAAATCGACGAAATGATGGAATTTTGCGGATGGCTTGTCACCGCCGTTTATCACGTATGCCATATCGGATGTTAGTACGAAAGGTGTTCGATCCCTGCAATAATACATTGATGCAAATATTTCGTACGATTGTTTAGATAATTAAAAAGTGCCTGATTGCGTTTTTTTTTTTTTTCGTCGTGCAAAACACAGTTGAATATCAAATAATAATCTGACCTCTTGAAATTGCCAAACATCTGAGCATCGCCGAGGAACTTGCCAAAATCGATGTGGAACAAATGACCAGAAGTTTTCAGCATAATATTATCGTTGTGACGATCGCATATACCGAGTATATAAGTTGCTACGCTATAACCGGCGCACGAGGCAGTGAAATTTTCTACGGATCTCTCGTACTCGAGCTCCGATGGATTGTGCTTAGCCAACCACTCGGCTATCGGACGATCTTTGAACGATCCCGTAAGACCAAATTCTACTTGAATTTTTCGCAATGTTTCCGCGTTCGTGACCATCTCGATTATACCGCGTTTATTTCCCGTTGGTACACACGCGAATGTTACCATTTTCAAATCGAGCCCCTCCTTCAACCAGAGTTTGTCCATTATACGCACCATTTGGAGGGTCAACATGTCTTGTTGCAAATCGTCACCGACCTGAACAAAAATCATGAATAATGAATGAAAAAAAAATCAACGAGCAAATGAGAACATTCGAAGACATTTTTTAAGGTATTATTGGATGGACCGTCGGGAAAAAAGTTAGTCCAAAATGAGCGAATAGGGGATTTACAAGTCTAGATCGTGCCGTACCTGTTTAGCCTTACATTTTAATTTAACCCTATTTTTAAACCAAACAAGGGGGCGACGCTTTACGCCAACCTAAAAAATGGTACATTAGGGCAGAATCCTTACGCAAAGTTTTCAGTCCCCAGACTCTTCCAGTGAAGCGTAGTGAGCGGACGGATTTGGCCGCGGGTCGATCTAACCCACTTAAGGGGCCAGTCCACTTTGAAAATTTCAAAAAATCGATTTTTTTTACTGTTTTCGAAAGTACATACATTCAGAAATACTGTGTCAATATTGCCGATTGAGTTTAGGTAAGAGTTTTTCATAGTATAAACTTCAAACGCGTTTTTCTCGAAACAACGTTTTCAAAATCTAGCTCCATCGTATCTCTAAAACTAATAAACCGATTCTCTTGAAATTTGAACCACATATTGTAAACATGATTCGCAACAAGATGACCCTCGATGGTTGTAAAATTTTGATTTTTACTCTTTTTTTTGCGAAAAACTGCGAAAAACACGCGTTTTTTTTTACTTTTTTCGTTTTTCATCTGCCATTTTTTTATTTTTTGATAAAACTTTATATCCGAGGGTCATTTTGTAGCTGGTGTCATACTGAATCTAATGGACTTTGATTTTTTTCTTTCAGCCAAGCCGTTGCCGAGTTGTGATGGAGCTACCTAGCCCACCTATTTTTGAGGCGTTACGTTAAACTATAGTTTTTGTACTTAAAAATGAATAAAAATGAATTAAATATATTTTTTTAATGTATTTCAAGACTTTATTTATCAAGCCCAACAACTTTTATATTCATATCTTTTATAAAATTCTTTTAAAAAAATCGCGAAAATAGCCTTTTTTTCGTGGCTCCAAAGTGGACTGGCCCCTTAATTAATTTCCCGAAAATTGCTCAGTGATTTGTTTGAAACATAGCATGATAAATCGCTTGATCCTAAATCTTGATATTTTCCGAATTCACGGCGATTTAGTTCCATTCGTTTTGCAAACATTAATTTCTGCATAAGCTGTTTTCCCATAAGCCAACGTGTTAAATTCATATGTTTATAACTACTAAATTATTTCGTGAAAATTTCTGATATAATTCATGTATTATTTTTCTATCAAAAACTATCATTCGTCGAATTTTCAAGAATTTTGACGATTTTTTGAACATTTATCCAGTAATACCTTAAAGACTACCAGGAAATATTTTACCTTGAATATAGCCGGACTTATCACGTTGTCGCATCCGATAAAATTAATTTTCAGCGGCAGCGTGAACGAAGGAAAGTACGAGCACGTCTGTACATTAATGCCGTATGCTTCCCGGCTCGGTGCGAGCGGCAAACATGTACCTTCGTCTTCCATAAGCTGACAATGAATGTTTTGCAAGCCGATCTTCAGAGACTCCATGCGCAACGAATCTTTCGTTATCTTAATGTTTTCCGCAACTTCGTGAAGGCTCTGTCGAAAACGATACACGATCAGATCTTGATTTGTGATCTCAATAAACATATTTTACAATTTTTAATTTTGTTTTTATTAAAAATTAATGCTGTAATTAGCTTAATTATGGTACAAACTAATTAAATTCAGAATTTCTACGTAGATGACGCCTTCTTCCATATGACATCAAAATAGGCTTACAATTGACGGTTTGTTTCGATTGCGCTAAAATTGGTACAAAATCTCATCGTCGTTCTTTATCGTAATTACCATACCTTGACTAACAATTGTTGCGTGAGAAAACTGTTCCTCAGTGCTTCGCCAACCACAGCGAGCAACGCGCGAAGCATCAATTGCAGTCTTCTCTGATAGCGCGCTAAGCTGATACTTTTGTCATCCTCCGGTGAGGCTTCCGGTGAATTCTAAATTGAGAAAAGATGAAAAATTAGAAATCGATGAAGGTCGTATTAGCGACGACGTACAATACGGAACAAATCGATGTGATCCACGATGGCCGGTGATTGGGAAAGAAAACACATTAGATGAGTTGTTTGTAACGAGCACCCGACCTGTACCTGGGGACTTTGTCCCGGCAGTGCCTGCGTCAGTAACCAATAAATATGATGAGCAACCCGCGGTGAGACCAAAGCTCGCTCGAGTAAAAACCTTGCCAACGGCGATGCCTCGTACGTCTCGTGCTTCAGTGCTTGAAGTAATTGGGGCAAATAATCGACGAGCTCGTCGTTGTTCAACTCGTGAATCCATCCTATCGCCATTTCGCGAACTTTTAGATCCGGAAAACTGCAAACACGCGAAGTCATTCGAATGTAGCGAAGTTGATGGAAAACGAAGCATTGGAGAAAGTGGAAGATCAACAGAGATGGAAAGTTTAACTTTTTCTTAAGGCCTTATATACGTGAAAAATTTCAAAATTTTTCATTTTTTTTTATTCCATTAGCCTGAACGGTTAGGAATATTTTAAGCTTTACAGAATTGAAAAATTCCAAAAATTGTTAAAGTTACAGCATTTAGAGCGTAAGATTGCATTTATAATACTTTTTCAACCTTGTGAAAGTTCTAACTTTTGAACGAAGGTTCAGATCGCTTTGAAATTTTTACAACATATTCTTAGTATCATCACCTATCGTGTGAACCACAGAAACAAAAATTTCAATGACACAAACAAAATATAAAAAATAAAATACCGACAGAAAATTGAGTAAAAAAATTTTAAGTTTCGAATTTTTATTATAATAATTTTTTTTTAAAATAATATTGTTGGTTCACACTGAAGATACATTCATTATGCAATTATAAATATGTTCATTTTTTTTTCAGACACCCAAATCGATGCCGAGAAATTTCACCATCAACGCGCGCACAAAAAAAAAATACATTGCTTTATTATGTTATATCTCCGCCATTTGTTAATATTTTTTATTTTCTTTTTACAAATACTTAACCATGTGCATAAATGATCTGTAAAAAAAATGTTGTCAATATATGCGTCATTTTTTTTACCGCGTCTGGAAAAGTACCTTCGAAAATCGGCGAAATCGCGTATATAAGGCCTTAACGATCGATAAGAAAAAAAATATAATAATTACCAAGGCAGTAACAACTGCAATGCTTGAACCGGTGGGAGAGGACTCCATATCCTTAGAGACGCATGAAGATCCGGCAAACACGCCCAATCCCAACTGTGCGCGGCCAACAATACTTTCGGCAATGCTTCAGGCCTATCGTGCAAATAGTGTCGTTTCTCCCACAATATTTCTCGCTCGTCGATCGGCGGTCGTGAGAAGGTATCTTGCTGCGTTATGTCTATCAGCAACTCCTTTGTATTTTGATCGAGAGAATTTATGTCCAACGACTCGACATCGTGATCCCGTAGTTCCCTCGGAAATAATACTCGCCCACCGTAATCGGGCAACTCTATTCCGATTATCGGATTTACGTCACCGTGAGGATGTATACCCGGAGCTGGAGCAGGGCCTAATCTTTTGTCCGCTATCGCTGGCCACAGCGAAAGAAAAAAACTTCCTTGGCTCATTACTCTGGAAAAAAATAAAAGTCAGAACGTGAAAATACGAATAAAGTAATAGCTCTCATCGTGAAGTCGTGGACAAAAAATCATTTGAATGTGAATAATTGGTGACAGTCAGATTGCGAAAAATATAAGGTTCGTTTGATAAGATTTTTTTCATGACTTTTAGGACAACTTTCTGGTATAAAAAGTATCCTAACTAATATTATAAATCTGACTTTCTGTCTGACCGTTACTCAATCACGCAAAAACGGCTTGATCGATTTCAATGAAATTTAGCACGTAGACAGCTTATGGCCTGGCTTGAGCCGGGAGGGACGTGATGGAGGAGAGGCTTTATTTGTTAGAGACTATAGTGAAGGCAGGAGCTGTGTATGGTGTGGAGATATGGAGAATGGGGGGCATAGCAGTATTTGAGAGAATTCAGAGCAGATACTGTAAGATGGCATTAGGAGTAGAAAGAACAACGCCAAATTGTATATGGAGAAGAGAGCTAGGAGTACCGACCATGGAGTATTTAATAAGGGAAAGGGCGTTGAGGTATATAAAGGAGGTGCTGAGGATGGAGGAGGGGAGATGGCCAAAAGTTTGTATATTAGAAGAAGTAACAGCAATCGTAAACGGAACTCCATCAAAGTGGGGTAAAAGTTTTGAGAGAGTTTCGAGGGATATGGGAATTGAGGAACTCATAATAATGATACAGGAGGGATGAGAAGTGATGGAAATAGATACAAAAATGAAGGAAGGGCTAGAGAACTTAAAAAAGAAAATTTTAGAGATGGAAGAGGAAAAAATTTAAAAAATCAACATATAATAAAAAATATAAGTATCTAGTTGAAAAGGAGGAAAGACCATGGAAGTACTGGTCGGAAGAGGGAATTAAAGGAAATGACAAAGAAATGTGGGCAAGAATAAGATGTGGAAATATAGGAAGAGCGGGAAAGAAAGTTGAAAAAGATTGGAGCTGCAGGATATGTAAAGAGGAGAGCGAGACGATAGAGCACCTGTTGGTATGTGAAAAGGGATGGGAACGAGTGTCTGAGAAGGCAAAAAAGAGCGTGGACGAATGGGTGCGTGGAGTAGATATGCTGGAGATAAAGGAAGAAATTATAAATATGTTGAGGGGAAAGATCCAAAGAGGAATATGCGGGTATTAGCGGGAAATAGAGGAGTGGTGTAAGAAATTGGGTAAGGTGGAAGGGGAGGGAGAGAGTGAAGGAGGGGAATAGTAGAACAAGAAAAAGACAAAAAAAAAAAAAGATGGAGAGTTAAGGGGAGGAGCAGGCGAAGCGGAAAAGAAAAACTGTTCAGATAACGAAACATTTTTTTTTTTACTATCTTTTTTTGTCTACTACCGTAGATTGTCGCAAAGCCGCGAAAATTTGAAATTATTTTGGATAAATACAAAAATCAGCCACAATAATGAGCGCTGCAGATATCTTGGAAAAAAAAAAACAGGTAGACTGGTAATTTTTCATGACATTTCATGATTTTTTCAGAGTCGAGTGTAATTTCATGACATTTAAGACTTTTCATGACTTTTCAGGTCGGTTGACACCCTGGTAATGTGCTAGTACATACCCATCGTAATCGAAAAATTGTATAGCTCCCCATCCAAGCTCCTCCTTTTGCATGGAACCTTCGCTCGACGTATTCGCTTCGTGTTCCGAAGGTTGCAAAGTTCGTCCATAAACGACCAAAACCAATCTGGCTTCTCTCGGCACTTGGCATACGCTTATACCACGAAACTCCAGCCTGAAACCGTCAAATTCAATGTTAATTTTCTCTTCGAATTAGTTCATTTTTTATTCATCGAGAAGTTGAGAGTGCTACAAAAATCGTGGCAAACGAAAAATAAACGTTTTTATCGATATATCCTTAATAACGGTGCCACTTTTCAACAAACGAAAGATATTTTAAGAGCTATTCTTTCTTGAAGGGTGGACATCGTACGCAACAGATCTTACCAAGTGTTAAACAAAATACGCGGATGAAAATTCGAACTGACTGTCATGGGATCCGAGAGCACGGGATTGCCCACTGGTCTTGTACCGTGAAATATTTGAGCGGCAACAATGTAATCGTCGTGTTTCCAGGTAGCCGGGAGCCTGTGTACAGCGCCAACTCTCACGAGAACAGTATCCAAAACTTCAGACGAGACCATCGTGTCTATAATTGAATGTTTCGTGAACAAAAAAAGAAAACAATCGAACGAAACGTGCACAAGCACGTTATGAAATTTCAATTAAATCTCATTATTTTTGTCAAGTTATAACATCTCAATTTAATCTACTTATTCTTGTCAAATTATAAAATTTCAATAAAATCTCACTATTTTTGCCAAATTATAAAATTTCAATAAAATTTCATTATTCTATAACTTCAATTAAATCTAATTATTATTGCCGAATTATAAAATGTCAATTAAATCTAATTATTATAGCTGAATTATAAAATTTTAATAAAATCTCATTATTTTTGCCAAATTATAAAGTTACAAAATCTAATTATTCTTACCAAATTATAAAATTCCAATAAAATCTTATTATTCTTGCAAATTATAAAATTTCAATAAAATTTCATTAATATTATAAATTTATCAAACAATTAAATTTCTTTACTTGTCAAACTATAAAATTTCAATAAAATTTCATTAATGTTATTAATTTATCAAACAATTAAATTTCTTTACTTATCAAATTATAAAATTTCAATAAAATGTAATTTATATTATTAATTTATCAAACAATTAAATTTCTTTACTTGTCAAATTATAAAATTTCAATAAAATTTTATTAATATTATTAATTTATCAAACAAATTTCTTTACTTGTCAAATTATAAAATTTCAATCAAATTTAATTTCTATTATTAATTTATCAAACAATTAAATTTCTTATCAAATTATAAAATTTCAATAAAATTTCATTTATATTATTAATTTATCAAACAATTAAATTTCTTTACTTGTCAAATCATAAAATTTCAATAAAATTTAATTAATATTATTAATTTATCAAACAATTGAATTTCTTTACTTGTCAAATTATAAAATTTCAATCAAATTTCATTAATATTAATAATTTATGAAACAATTAAATTTCTTTTTCTTTTATTCCAATTCCAACTTACTCGTTGGGAATTCACCGCGTGTATTCAATTGAAAATCGACTCTGAAAGCGTGACAATACGTTTCGACGAGATCTTGAACGGCGTCGCGAATTTTGTGACAGTGCGAAGCTATGACATCGGGAAATTTAGTTCTGAGAGTAACGACCGAGTAATCGCCATCCTCGTGCAAAACCTCGGGTTTCTTGCATTCGATGTGCGTCGTGTGAACTTGGGGCAAAAATTGACAGCAAGCATTTACAAAGTTGTCCACGGCTTCAGTTATTTCGCAAGTCTCGATGTTTCCCATCAATGAGCAAACGGCTTTGACGGCTTGAACGACACCGCGGGGTTGCAATTGCGGCAAGAGACTGGCACTATGATTCGTTGTTGCCAATTGCAGAGCTGCGGTTTCGACCCGTTCCATTTCTTTCTCGACAGTTTCTGCGAATTTACGAATACAAAGACTTTATCTTAATTAATAATACTGCGCATTTATTCTATTAATGATTGCGAAAGAAAAAATATTATCGCGAGAAAAGTTTATATCTAAAAAAAAAAATTTTTTTTAGACATGCTTTTATTTAATGTACTAAAAAGTAGAAAAGATTATTTTTTAACACGTCACCTATATGTGACTATAAATAAAAGCTTGGGGGCTCGACTTTTTAAATGTTTAATAAATTTGATTTGAATTTGAAATTGAATTTGGCACAATAGTAATTAGCGAAACTATTATGACACGTTTATATTCAGTTTCCCGATTTTTATTTAAGAAATCTAAGATTGTTTTACAGTAAATGAAATATAGTTGATATGTTAACCGATTTGTATAAATTAAAGATTATATGTCTAAATTTCCATCGCCCCAAGCTTTTATTTATAGTCACATATAGGTGACTTGTTAAAAAAAATGTATACTTTTTAGTACATTAAATAAAAGCTTGTTAAAAAAAAAAATTTAGATATAAATTATTTTCTACTTTTTAGTCTTTAATTGATTTTACTAGAGCTCTGAAAGTTTGGCAAAGAGGCATTAATTCTTCCAAACGAACCGGTGTTATTATTGGTTGATTGTCAGGAGAAATCCTGGAGAACTGTGATAGGTGGCATCTATCATAGATGTTGGCTCACCACCTATTGTACCTCACCTTTTAACCTATTTTATCTATTGAACCCTTTGTTGCATGCACCTCTTAGATGCGTGTTTGCAAAATTTCTGGGCTCTAAGTAGTCGGGAAATTTGTGAAATATCGATTTTTCATTTTGCCTCTCACCGAAAGTCGTTATTTTTTATTTATTTATTATAGTTGAATCATCCATTGTCACCTCTTAGATGCATGTTTGCAAAATTTCAGCACTCTAAGTAGTCGTGAAGTGGGTGAAATATCGATTTTCAGTGTTGCATCTCATAGAAAGTCGTTATTTTTACTTATTTATCAACTCTAAGGTGAATCATGCATTGTCACCTCTTAGATGCATGTTGGCAAAATTTCAGCACTCTAAGTAGTCGTGAACTGGGTGAAATATGGGTTTTCCGTTTTGCATCTCACAACAAGTGAAGTTAAATAAAAGCTTGTAAAATAGAAATTATCGCGAGAAAAATAGCGATTTTGATGATAACGTACCAAGCAGAATAACTAACGCATCGTAAGAAATCGGCTGTCTCGGCTCGTTCGGCAAGATTTCTTCTAACGTTAGTGACTGATCGCGATTGTCATCTTGAACCTGTTTGATAATGCAAATACATTATAGGGATTACTAAATTGCACTGGAAAAAGTCTTTCTATTAAAAGCGAAGGCCTCCTCTGATAATTTTGAATAAAAGAAAAACAAAAAACATATTGGATAAATAAAATTCTTACTTTACATATAACAGCGGTAACGAGGCGTAACGAATATTCTGATCTTTTAAACGCCTACGTACATTTGGTAAATTTTACTTAAAGAATTGTATGTAAAAAGAAATAGAAATTGAAAATTTGCCGTTGTTTTTTTTCTTCTCATCTTACCGTTCGTGCTATGGATCTTTTCATTTGTCCTTTGGTCATTATAGCAAGCTCAATATCTTTTTCCAACTTTATGCACTGGTGTATGTACTCGTATTGCGCGAGAGTCGTATTTGGCGCAAGATATTCAGCCAATCCCCAGACACGGAGGCAATATTTGTCGACGTTGACTGTGTCTTCGTCCTCGAGGGAACAAGCAACGTTGAGAATAACATGCTCGACGCTACAATTTACTGCACGTAAGAGAAAAGAATAATTGTTGATTATACGACGGCTCAATCGATCCTCCATCGGAGACAACAACAAGACTCACCATCGCAAGTGAACGTTATGGACGGCATCGGGTCAATGTTACCCGGAAGTTTTGGATAAACGACTAGTTTGATGCTAGTGCCATCGGGATACAAACTTTCCATCATAGGGCTTATAATGTGACCGATATTTGTACTAGGATCGTTGAACGGGAATTCACCTGAGCAAAAAAAAAAAAAAATCGCCTCTATATTTACAGAATTCAAATAAATACGAATTTTCTTACTTTTCGAAATAATTACTTCCTACCTCGAACGGACTTAATCATTTTGTGAAACGCTTTGAGATCACAGTCGTGCAATGAAGCGCGAGCTTTAACCACCGTAACATTCTCATAAAGACGCGTTTGTCGTTTTTGCTGCAATAAACGAAGATGTATTTTTATTCGAAAGTTGCTTAAAAACACGATACTAAATTATATTGAACAAATTTTGTAAACGCGCTCAAGATCGATATATATGGGGCATTCCACGCCAAATCGACCACTCTCCGGCCCGACCCCGTTCGATTTGGCTGAAACTTTAATATGTCATTGTTTTCATCTTAAAACGCTTGTGTGTGTGTTTTTTTTTCAATTTTTTTTTCTTCATAATTACAAATACGTAGTGAATTTTTGAAAAAATCACCCGTTTTTTTTTTTCAAATGCTCATAACTTTCTGAAAAATGGACCGATTGAGATCTTTTTTTTTTAATTTAGATGGTTAATTTTTTTTTTATAAAAACAAAAGCATCAGGTTCCGTAGAACTCACCTAAACAGAGCTTGACGATTTTTTTGTGCCCGAAATATTATTCATCTTTGAGAAGTCTCGGTTAAAAAATATCGGCTATCTCTCTCGCGCTCACATGTGACGTGTTACATTTTCTACTTCGTCTTAAGAGTTAATTCCCAGTTCAGAGGATTGGGAAAAAAAATTGATAAGCTTTAAATGATATTTTAGGATTTTGAAAACAAGCGTAATAGGATTTTAAACAGTTGCCATTTCAACTATTAAATTCTATTATTAAACGTTTTTCCCGAATCACCATTTTCAAAAATGCCTCGCAGCATAACTCGAACAAATTTTTATCCGTATCAATTTTTCAAAGTATCTTTTGAGCAAATTCTTTCAAACAACTTATCGTCGACACAAATAAACGTATATGTGTATACTCGTGGAGTTGTTTTTTTTATTGTTGTCTCTTTTTCGAATACTCACTCGTCGGTCAAGCGACGTTTTCCGCCTTTCTATAGTGTTCCAGGCCGATGAATTTCTCGGTGGCAGAGGTGGCGGCGCGGCGGGCGAAACTGCCGGCGATTTGGCCGTTTTCTCAACCGCGACGTACACCGGATCAGAGTTAACGCTCTCATTTGTGCTATACATGTAATCGAATGGATCGAACGGATCGTAGACGGATCCGCTAACCTGGGATTCGGTATCTGCCGGATAAGAAATTACGCAATAGGAAGAAGCAATCTATTACGCAAAAAAAAAAAAAAAGGGAGAACAACACCGACGCGATAAGATAAGAATGTAGGAAAAGTCTCTTTTTTTTTTGCCAATTGTATTGCACTTTTCCACGCAAGTTCAAATTACCGTCTTTCGATTCCATAAGATTGACAGTAATGTCCTCAGTCTTGACGAGCAGTGGATCGAACGCTTCTAAAACGCTAACCCTCACGTTCGACTTGTCCTCGGTATTCTCGAAAACGCTCAGATCTATTAGATTACTATTTGGCTTCTTCTCTATGACTTTCAAAACGTTGAGCTGACCGTCGTCTATCGGATAAACAGGCTTTGCCGAGTTGACCACAGGCACAGGTGGATTAACGCCGGGCCTGTAATTCAACGGGAGCGGTGGTATCTGTAACAAAATTCAATCGATAAATCAAGCGCTGACAAATTTTCAAGGTTCTCGTGTTTATGAGGCGATAGGGAATGAGGGCTAATGCGGAAGCTAGTGAGCGTTGAGTGGTTAATGAAGAGTATGTTCCTACGAGAGTAGATGATAATGACGATTCGTTCGGGTGATGTAGCTACGCACCTTTACCGTTAGCCAAATAAGTGCTACTTTCTTTTTTTTTTCGAAATCGACACGGACAATCGATTAATTGTCCAATTGCGATTGCAGTAAAAGTGGCAGTAAAACAATTCTATTCTTTATTCCTCTATTCTCAGAAAATTTCAAGTCGGTCCGTTGAAAATTGTTATGAGCGTTTACAGGTAGGTATTTTATCCACGTATATACCTGACGTAAAACTTTAAACGCGTTTTTTTCTCGGAATGACTTTTTCAGAATCGGTGACCAAAATATCTCAAAAACAACTAAACCGATCTGCTTCAAATTTCACAGACATTTTTCGTATATCAAAAGGCAGTCCTTAATCGAAGGATTTTTTTTTTCAATGCATACTTTTTTGTATCAAGGAAAATAGAGTGTTGTTTTTTTTCACCGAAATTTCGACGATCACTTTCGATCGGCGACCATTTTTTCAAAAATCATTATTTTATTGAATCCTTCGATTAAAGACTAGATAATACGGTACAAAAAGTAAATTCATTTGGTTTTTTGATTTCAGATGATTTGTTGCCGAGCAGGAGTGGTCACCGCGGAAGGACCTTTTTTGCACAACGCTCTGTGCAATTTACTCTATCTCCGTCGTTTGTAAATATTTCCCAATACAAAAAATTGACAAAGATACTTGAAATGATACCCTTTACTATGAAAAAAAAGTTAAAAACCTGCACCCATTTCTCAAAAAAAAAAACTAGGTGTAACCCGTTAAGAGCAGTAATATTTCAGAATTGACTTATTGTGGCATAGTGATCTTTACGAATAGAGATGTTTCGACAGAGAAATGTTTTAGACATGAGATATTTTGGGATAGAGATGTTTCCGATTAAACCTGTTCCAGAATAGAGATATTTAAGAAGAGAGCTGTCTGCGAATAGATAAATGAAGCATAGAGTTGTTGTCCTGCCGTAAAAGTCTGCGACCAACAATTTGGGACAATGGAAATTGCGTGAACCAAAGAGTTGATTATTCTGCGATTGCACCTATTGTACCTTACCTTTTAACCTATTTTATCTATTGAAGCCTTTTTTGCACGCACCTCTTAGATGCATGTTTGCAAAATTTCTGGGCTCTAAGTATTCGGGAAGTTTGTGAAATATCGATTTTTCATTTTGCCTCTTACAGAAAGTCGTTATTTTTAATTAATTAATTATTTAATTTATTTATTATAGTTGAATCATGCACTGTCACCTCTTAGATGCATGTTTGCACAATTTCAGAGCTCTAAGTAGTTGTGAAATATCGATTTTCCGTTTTGCATCTCACAGAAAGTCGTTATTGTTATTTATTTATTTATTATTTTTTTAAAAGTTGAATCAGGCATTTCCGAGCTATAAGTAGTCGGGAAGTGGGTGAAATATCGATTTTCCGTTTTGCATCTCACAACAAGTTAAATAAAAGCTTGTAAAAATAAGATTTATTAACGTTTTTCAACTATGGAAAAAAAAATCGCAAAAATCAGCTATTTTCCGATTCGTTACACTGTGATAATCCCTTAAAGCTCAATAAATTTGTTTTCCAAAAAAAATTAAAAGGCGCGTAACATCGGCCTTTACTTTTCCCAAAACTGCAAATACGTTCAGTAGGATTTCACTGTTTATCGAAAATTTATCAAAAAAGATCAACAAACTATTCTCAACGATTTTGCCAATGGACTCCTATAGAGCCATATTGCCCAAGTCTTTCTCAATTGATATTTGACTTCTTTTCTTTATTTTTTTTCAAGGTACCTGCGTGAAGAAATACTGTCTAAAAGTAAAAATATTCCAGGCCGGCTGGAATGTAAAAAAAATGCGTCAAAGGTTAATAGTTTAGAACTTTTGAAAAATAAAAATTATTGTTAGTTGATATTTGAAGTTTTCAGGTGAAACGTCATAAAGGAGAGAATTCGACGTGCCTGTGGGATTCCATCGGGTATGTTGCTGCTTACACTGCTTGCCCTCGACAATACGGGACTTATTCCAGGTGTTCCGGGTGTGCATGGCGCCGTTGAAGCCCTGGGTCCCGGTGACAACGAATGGTATCTAAAGTCGCGCGACTGATACGCAGCGGCCGAACTGTTGCTTCGCGATACCCTCGATGATCGTCTCAGCAATGACGGATGAGTCTCCCATTTCGGTTCTATAGGAGCTTTCCTAAAGACAATAAAATTTTCATAGAACGTTTTAATAATAAAGATTTTATCTGCTACAAACTACATCTGGCGAATGGAAGGAGGGTTTAGGGGAATGGAGGTCGCGAAAAAGAGCCGCGAGATATTTAGTAGAAATAATGAAGATGGAGGACGGTAGGTGGGCCCAAAAAATGCCTAAGAGAGGAAGTAAGAGCAATTACAAATGGCAATCAGCTGAGGATGGAGGAGGTGAGATGACCAAAAGTCTGTATATTAGAAGAAGTAACGGCAATCGTAAACGGAACTCCATCAAAGTGGGGTAAAAATTTTGAGAGAGTTTTGAGGGATATGGAAATTGAGGAACTGATAATAATGATACAGGAGGGAAGAGAAGTGGAGGAAATAGATACGAAAATTAAGGGCTAGAGAACTTAAAAAAGAAAATGTTAGAGATGGAAGAGGAATGAATTAAAAAATCAACATATTTCTATTACAATTAATTTTACAAGGTGTAAATTGTACCAAAAATTGAACTATTTTGCATACAACTCTGCAAAAAATTCAAATTTCAATTTAAAAAAAAATCCTTCGTTCAATCACGAGCTATACTTATCTAGTGAAAGAAAAAATTTGGTTTTTTAATTTCAGATAAAGCTATCATGAGTTATCCTGACCACCACGAGGACACTTTTTTTTTAGGGGCCTCCGGAAACCAAGTCCCACCGGCTGAATTTCCCAATTTTTTGGATAAAATTTTGTTTAAATATTGTTGAAATGTTGCTCTTTTGAATAAAATAATTTATATATTATATTTTTAAAAAATAGAGAAAAGATGCTATTTTTTTTGCTTCGAAACCCACGTAACCTCTTTAAAAAAAAAACCAATCAGACATTGTAAATCGCAATAACTGCGGCAAAAACCATTTTTTCCAAAATTTCCATGCAAACAGATGAAAAGAGAAATTATTACGGCGGCGGTGGTGGCGGTGCGTTGGTACAATATTCATCTAAATGATTATCCTGCTTAATAGGGCTGGTAAAATTGATAAGATCCGTTCCGGGTGCAGTTAGATTTGCTCCGCTGGACGTTGTGGAATTTCGTCTGCACGGTATCGGCGGTGGCGGTGCAATAATGGCCGTATTTTTTTGTTGACTCGCGCCTGGCCTAGGACGACTACGAAGCTGAAATCTTGAGTAGGCAAAAAAAAACAAAAACGCTGTCAAATCGATAGCTGCAACTTCGTTGCTTTTGAATCGAATTGTTTTTTTTATTTCACATACTTATCGCCAGTTTGAACCACGCAGTCGGTCTCGGATTCGTTGCTACCGCAAGGGCCGTTGTCTTGCTGGGCATACGATACGCGCGTCTGATTTCTACATTCCAATTGTTGCTTTTGCAATTTGAATTTCTCTAGGGCGAGGCTCTCCAAGCTGAGAGCTTGAGCTCTCTCGAGGTCCTCTTGAAATTGACGATCATAGTCTATAACCGCCTGCCTTTGGGTATGGACGTTTCTACTGTAATTCGACATCTGAAAAGATAAGAAAGAATACGGCTGGGATTGAGTACACATTGAGAATTTTTATTTAATGTTTTACCATGTACCTTTACATTTGTCATATTTACATAAAGACCAGAGATTTTATCTCTTTGCTTTATTTTTTTCTATATATTGCCCGAGTTCAAACGTACAGGGTGAAACCGACCAGTGAATGGACGAATAACGACACTATGGAATTCGGATGGAGTGTAAAAGTAAAAGTAAAGTATTATCAAATATTATCGAACATACTTTTCAATTGTTATAGCTATGAAAAGATATTCTGATAGTAGAAAGAAAAATATTCGTAGCAATTGCAAATTTCCATATAACAGAGTTCCAACACTCGTTATTCTGGTGAAAAGCGCCTAAACAATATTGAAGAAGCTCGCCTATACTAAGGTCTGCGTATATCGGTTTTATCGCCGCACATCTGGTGATCGGCGCGGTCGTGCGCTTCGAACGGTTTCACATAAAATGCTGTATCTCCGGCAATTTTACAAATTTCTTTTAAAAATTTGGCGAGAGCATTCTTAACAAATGTATCTTTCAGAAAATAAAAAAAAAATGACAAAAAATTGTTTACCGTGGTGTGGGGCCTTAAGATATTATGTTAACGATTTATGAAATAAATAAAAACAATTGTTTTTTTGAAGCATCTAAAGTGGTTGCCCGCCTTAATATTCTATATATTAGGTGTAGTAAAAAGAAAACCATTATTTTTGCAACAGATGGCTTTAGTAATCTGTATCTCGCGTTGTATAAGTACGATCGGATTGCGCTAGATGGCGTTAGAAAGATAAGATTTCGTACTAAAATAAACATCTCAGACAGTTTTGTGATTGCTTGACTCAATATTTTTTGAGCGCGCGTCAAAGATGGCCACCAGCGAAGCGAAAATACGCCATATTTTACGGTTTTTCTTCGATAAAGGCGAAAACGCAAGCCAGGCGGCTGAAAATGTGAATAGCGTTTATGGTCCTGATACTGTAACAGCCAATCGCGCGCAATTTTGGTTTCGTCGATTCCGTTCCGGTAATTTTTATGTCAAAGATGCACCGTGCTCTGGAAGGCCAATTGTTGAAAATGTCAATAAAATAATGGAAATCGTCGAGTCAGAGCGTCATGTAAGCACTGTTTCGATTACCCAGGAGCTAAACATTGCGCAAAAAACCATTTGGAACCACTCGAATAAGGCTGGATACAAAAAGAAGCTCGATGTACGAGTGCCGCACGAGTTAACGCAAAAAAACCTCATGGACCGAATTTCCATCTGCGAATCGCTGCCGAATCGCAACAAAATCGACCCATTTCTGAAGCGGATGGTGACCGGTGATGAAATGTGGCTCACTTACGACAACGTCAAGCGAAAACGGTCGTGGTCGAATCGCGGCGAGCCGGCGCAAACGGTGGCCAAGCCAGGATAGACGATCAGGAAGATTTTACTGCGTGTTTGGTAGGATTGGCAGGGAATCATCTACTATGAGCTGCTCCCCTACGGCCAAACTCTTAATTCGGACCTGTACCGTCAACAATTGGACCGTCCGAAGGAAGCAATCGCCCAGAAGCGGCCAGCTTTGGCCAATAGGAGGGGAATTGTGTTCCGTCATGACAACGCCAGGCCACGCACATCGATAGTGACTCGCCGGAAGCTCCGGGAGCTTGGTTGGGAGGTTCTTATGCATCCACCTTATAGTCCGCATCTGGCACCAAGTGATTACCACCTGTTCCTGTCTACGGCGAATGATTTTGCTGGTGAAAAATTCGCCTCGAGAGAAGCTTGTGAAAATCGACTGTCCCAGTTTTCAGCCGATAGGGACGAGGATTTCTATGAGAAAGTCATAATGAAATTACCTTCAAAGTGGCAACGAGTTATCGATGAAAACGGTACATATTAGACCTAAATCGGATCATTCTAACTATGCCAAATAAAGCCTTCAATTTCATGCAATAATAATGGATTTCTTTTTACTACACCTTATAAATCAATATTTGTCCATTCACTGGTCGCCGTCCATTCACTGGTCGAGTGTACCTCTCAACTCCTATCGCTCTCTATCCACATTCGTAAAGTCGAAAGAAAAAAAAACGAGCCAACTACAAAGTACACGTACGAGACAGCGAAAAAAAAAAGTGCACTTTCAATGATTTTGTAGTTAAAACTTACCCTGGCATTATAATAATAGAATGTTGCGGACTAATTGAAGCTTCAGATGTGATACGTGCGTAATATTTAACGGGCTATAACGGTTATTCTCTTCGTAGTCGTGACCGACCATTTCGATGACATCTTGCGCGTTCACGTTTCAACGCACATAACTTCCTCTCAACCGTACCTTGCCGAGGTTTTCTTTCTTTCTTTTTTTTTTTTTTTCTTCCCACATACGCGACAACAGAAAGATATACTCCGATACGTTTTTATACCGCTGTTGTATTAACATTTATCCGTAAAACCTCATGAAGTTGGTCGTAAAGGATTCTCTTTGTTACACATCGAAACATTATGCCTTATTGTTTGGGCTTACGAGACCTTTTGCATTTACACACGCGATATTCTTTGTATTTTAGTACCGGCGTTAATTGGACGATCGATTCGTATCACGTTTATCCCTTATTATTGTGACATCCACCAATTGCTGCGCAGTCGAAAAAAAAAATAATATAAAAAAAAAAAAAAGATACTATCAACGCGTGGGATAGATCGAGAGGATCGAGAGGGAACTTCGAGCTAGATGGTGACATTAGGAAGTGCGGCGCGAAGGAGTACGATCGGGACAGGAAAAGTTACCAGAAGGATCATGGATACCAGAGTAGGAGGAGTCCGAACTCTTGTGAAGATTCAGAAGGGTGACACAGGCCGCTGGAGTCGCTTCGCTGAATGTCCGTCTTTTGGATTGCCAAATTTCGTCACTTGTGGCGCCACTTATCTTCTCACCGCAGTGCTCCCTTTGAATGCATTCACAGCATTCAAAGATACATGTCAAATAATCTAATGAAATAAATAATCTAATAATAATAAATAGCAAAAAATGGAATAATAAATTATTTATTTCGTTATTGTAAATGTTAAAAATTAGATTTTAGATGGTAGCCACTTCTGAATACGAACGAAAGGAAAAGGAAAAGATGTACAAATGCGTAAAAAATATTTATGTTTTTATTTAAGTTTTACAGAATTTCGACGCTTTTTTCTTTTCTTGGTTTTCTCTTTTTTTTGTTCGGCGTTTACACGGGCGCAATATTGTTGCATACGCATTGTCAGAAAACATTGAATTATCTTATAACAAATGTCGTGAGCATGGGTCTGACAGGGGAATGACAAGTTCTCGTAATTATAAACGTCTTCTAAAACGTTCTCAAATACACTTGAGGACTGACAGTGATTTTGAAAAGTGTTTTCAAGAAAAATAACAATATTGTATAATTTTGTATTTGGATGGATCAAGCCACCGCGTTTTTGCCAATTTTACAAAACAGCCTCTGGAAGGACGACACCGCTTGTCTCGGATTGTATTTAAAAAAAATGTACTTTTTCGAGGTTTGTCGAAGCCGAAGCGTACCTCGAATCGCGCAGCCGGATACAATGCACGTTGGCATAATCGTAAAAATAATTACACCATATTATGCACAAAGTAACAGTTAACAAAGCTTAACAAAACAACTTAACAAAACGATGATTCAACAACAAAATTTAACACGATTTTTTAACCTCAAAAGCTTGACAACTGACAGGTGTAGTAAAGTCAAGCACTCGATGAGAAGATAAGTGGCGTCGCGTACAGAGCGCTAAAGGAACTACAGAATGCGGACAGAATGCGAACCGGGCCCAGCCCCCTGGCATTGCTGGGTCTACCGTGTCCCCGTTATTGTCGCCACGTGAACTAACCCACCATGCGGCGCTAGTAGTCGCCCGCATGACCCCCACCCCAGTCGCGCAGCGTCTGCATAATTTGCATTCGACGCGTTTGGATAATTCATTATTTAGATTAGAATTTAAAAGTATATGTGTACATGGGGAGGGATGCAATATTTACACTTGTTGAAATATGATGTATTATAAAAATATTTATTCAACGAAATAAACAGATAACATTCTTTTTTTTTTTTAAATAATGGACTAGTCACGTTGTACAATGTTTTGCAATTTTTTTCTTGTCGAGATTGCTTTTTTTTTTGTTCTGCGTTGAGACGTGCAGAATATTGCTGCATCCGCTTCTGGATCTTTTGGTACATTGAAAAAATGCGATTTTTCCTTGTTTGATTGATAATCTGACGTGCAGCCAAGGACCACGCACGCAGGCATTCTTAAATATAAGCACAGAAACCACAAAAATTGTTTTTTATTTTATCACTTTATAACACCACACTGCGATTTTTTATTCGAGAACAACGACAGATCGAGAAAACGAAAAAAAAATATCCACTTGGTCCACGCGACGAAAAAGATGACGAAATAATACAGAGAGGCGCTTTGCGGAGTGGGGGTCATGCGGGCGACTGCTAGCGCCGCATGGTGGGTTAGTTTACGTGGCGACAATAACGGGGACACGTTACGTTAAGAGAATTTATCCCAGTGTCAGCCCCCTGGCCGGGCCTAAGTATAGGGAAAGTAGCACCGTGTCACCCCCACTGGTCCATTGTCTCATCAAAAGTCACAACTCGCGACCTCTCGCGTTGAAAGACGTGAAACGTATCGTTGCGAACACTAGATGTCGCGACCTGTAACTTTGAAGTTTGAAGGATAAGCTCGAGACGAAAACAACGTTTTTCGTTCGCGATCACAACACAAAGATTGTATACGAGAAAAATTCACACAAAGAAATTACGAATTGACGCGTTCACGTAATTGCTGACGTACGTAATGGATTTACGTGCCAAGCGTCGTTACGCGCTACGATAAAAACACTCTGCGTTGTTGAAAAAGTATGGTTAAGTACAGTCTAGTCGCGATCTATTGATGACAAGATAACGAATGCTCAGAATGGAATGTCTCAAGCGTTCAATGAACGACGATACGGAGCCGATGCTTGTTAAACTCGATAAAGATAATTCGCCATTTCCCGATATACACGTTGACAAGAGCGAGGTAACGGATCCAAATGATTTTTGTTTTTTTTGTTTTCTCCTTGAAAATTTTAGAAGCTTCGTTACTAATTGTACATTTTTCAGTTCAAAATCGGTCGAGCCAAAAGCAACGACGAGATAATCGCCGATGTATTGATATCTCGCAATCACGCGCTTCTCAGATGCGAAGTAAGCGGCGATTGGACTATAACGCACTTGAGTTCGACGGTAACGCTGTTGAACGACGTACCGTTGGATTTAAAAGTGCCCAGAGTACTGAGTCCCGGTGACGTTGTACAGTTCAGCGCCTCCGGCGAATTCAGATACGTCTTTAAAATGTGTCCGAAGTCCGAACGTACGAGAAAAAGACAGAGACTCGACAGATGTCTCATGGAGACCGTACTGACGCAGCAAAAAACTTTTGCCCAGACGCAGGAAGTTAAGAGAAAAGAATTGGAGGAGAGACTGCAGAGCAAACAAAGCGAACAAACGGAGCTCAAAGCTCAGCTCGACGTACTCTTGAAAAATCAAGAATTGGCGCAGGACAAAACGCAGGATCTAAATAACGAAATATTGGATCTACAGAGACAGATAAAAGCGGGCAACGACGCAGAATTGAATCTTCAACGTTCTTACGACGATTTGCTCGCGACCCTGGAAAAGGAGCGACGAAAGTTCGAAGAACGTCTCAACGAGGAGAGGAAAAAATGGCAAATTGCTCTGGATACTAGCAAACAGGAGAAGGAAAATGTGGAAAAAGATATGAGAGAACAAATGGATAAATGGCGGGAACAACAGCAAGCCGAATGGGCCATTGTTATGGAGAATTTGGTGAAACAGGAGAAGAGCGCTCAAGAGAGGCTTCTCAATGAAAAAACGCTGTTGGAACAAAAGTTAAAGGAAACCGAGAATGCTCTCAAGGAACAGGCTGCTATCACCGAACAACTACAGTCCACTGTAGAAAATGGTATTATTTTTTTTTTGTTCGAATTTAAGGAGTTGCGCGAGTTTCGAAGCCAAAAAAAAAGCATATTTTCTCTATTTGTTTTTTTAATATAACATGTAAATTATTTTATTCAAAATGTTAAGCACATAAAAGAGCAACATTTCAACAATATTTGATAAAAAAATCAAATTTGGGTTTGTTTGGGTTTGTTTGTTTGTAAGGGGTTCCGTGAGTTTCGAAGCCAAAAAAAAAGCATATTTTCTCTATTTTTAAAAAATATAACATGTAAATTGTGTTATTCAAAATATTAAGCATATAAAAGAGCAATATTTCAACAATATTTGAAAAAAAAATTCATAAATTTGGGAAATTCAGCCGGTGGGACCTGGTTTCCGGAGAGTCAAAAAAAAAAAGTGTCCTCGTGATGGTCAGGATAACTCATGATAGCTTTATATGAAATTAAAAAACCAAATTTTTTGTGTTAGTAGATTAGTATAGCTCGTGATTGAACGAAGGATTTAAAAAAAAATGGAAATTCGAATTTTTGGCAGATTTGTATGCAAAATAGGGTAAATATTCGGAAGTTCCACTCCTGTCAGAATCGAGCTGATTTTTTTCTTGTGTGTTTTCTTACAGTTAAAAAACATCATATTTATGGGGCTATACCAGTGTGAACGCTGAAAATTTGGGTGATTTTCGGGAATTTTTTGGAAGAAAAGTACTCAATTAAATATTTCGAAAAATTAAGAATATATTTGGCTATATTTGACCTATATTACATAATTTTTTCATAGAAAAATATTGAGATCCAAGCGACTTATGCGCTGCCTTCGGAGGCGCCAAAAAAAAAAGTTCCTCCACTGCTGACATGATTTCGGCCGATTGAGTAGCTGAAACCGAAAAAGGAAAAAATGTCGTTAAACTGGAAGGTATTTCCTGTACAATGACGTAGGATTTTCGAAAAATATCAAAATCTAACAAAATGGCGTAGTTATGAAAAAAAAAAGTCTGTTTTCTTGCCTATAAAATGGTCGTTTTTTTCGATGCCAAATCGTCAATTTTCATCCAATCAATAATATCCTACGTCATTGCAGAGTAAATATATTCAAGAGTACTCAGTTCAAATTTCAAGTCAATCGGATAATTGCTCTTTGAGTTACAATGTCAGCAAATTTGAAAAATCTCATTTCGAAAAAAACGCGTTTAAAGATTTAACTATCGATTTTTGCAAGATAAAATGATATTTACCATAAAAACCCAAAAACCCAAACCCAATAAAGACCCAAACAAACTGTCGAAAAAGGCAAAAAAAAAATCGATTTTTTGAAAGTGTCACACTGGTATAGTCCCTTAAATTCTTATAGAATACAACGAATCAAATATAATTTAAATTTGATGAAATCTAACGTCTAATATTTTTCTAATTATAATATTTAAAAAAATCTAACGATGAAATTTTAATTCTCATAAAATACGAACGACTGAAATATAATCAAAACCGAATAATAAAAAAACTACCCGTCTACCTAATTTTCTTAATATCTCTGCAGCAATTATTATCACGGCCGATTTTTGTATTTATCCAAAATAATTTCAAATTTTCGCGGGTTTGCGACAATCTACGGTATTAGAAAAAAAAAGGTGGTAGAAAAAAAAATGATTCGTTATCTCAACATACTAGTTTTTCCTTTGTTATTCGTGTAAAGCGACTAGATAATATTCAAAGTTCCTAAATTTATATAACATTTTTTGCAGATGTTCCCAAAACATATTTCTTCACAGTAAACTTGAAACGATGTTTGTCTCACATTTTTTGACTGCACATGGAATTGTACTGTTTGGTGACTTTTCGTTTATTTCGTATACTTTTTATTGCCATACAACACACATCTGTTTCAAAGAGCAGAATATAAATATAAACATTTAGAAAATTAGTTCAATTAAAGAATTATAAAGTAAACTTTTATACCAGAAAGTCATACTAAAAGTCACGAAGAAAAAAAATCCCATTCCTTGTCTTGAAAATACTTAAATGTCATGAACATTTTATGAACCCTTATGAAAAATCGGAAATAAGTTAGAAATATTGAAGTACTTCCCTAAATCGCAATGCCAACATATTCGTAATTGTTTCTTTGTTTCGCAGTTGCTAACATGGAGATTTCGAACAGCGCCGCGCAAGATTGTATATTTGTGCAGTTATTGGATGACGGCACAACCGGCCAAGTGGAAGTTTTGGAAACGATAGACTTGACGGTAGACAGTCCTTGCTCGTCGGGCAGTCGTGATAACGGTGTAATCACGAAAGTCGGTGACATAATGGACGAGCAATTGACGTGTAGCATATGCTCGGAGATATTCGTTAAGGCCGTCACGCTAAATTGTACTCACTCATTTTGTCATCACTGTATAATATCATGGATGAAGAAGAAGCGCGACTGTCCCGTATGCAGAGCTGGAATAATATCGGTCAATAGATCGATTGTTTTGGACAATTTTATCGAGAAAATGGTTGAAAATTTGTCGCTTCAGTTGCGCGAACGGCGCAAAGAACTTTTGGCCGAGAGAGCAGGTATTGTCGCTCTCTACGTAAATCTTCTGATATTTCATTCGTTTTTACATCATCAAGATACAAGAGGATCATGTTACATTTTTGATTTCAGTGCTCGAGAGACCCTTTGTGAAAATAAAGGTTAAAAAGAGAAAGTAGAGAAGTTTCACGTGGGACAGCGAGATATTGAAAATACGGGACAAAGTATAAAGAGACAGACTTCTATCCTCGTTGGATCGTCAAAGAATACGAGATTATTTTTTTATACGATTCCAAGGAATCAACGTATTGGATTATCCATCCAATACCAACATTTCATTGTATTCATCCTTCAAGTACAACGGTCAAGCACTGCAAAATTTAGCTCTATTGAATTATAAATAATAAGAACCGAGCTTTAGTTTAAGTTATTCATGTATGTATATCCAACTGGATTGTATTTGTTTTTTTTTTTTTTAATACAAATTTAATAATCTTACTAATATAATAAAAGTGAAGGTTTGTGTGTTTGTTCCGCTATCAAGCCTAAACAGCTGAACCGATTTGGATGAAATTTTGCACACGTGTGGAGAGTCAGGGGGAGTTGAGGGACATTGATACAACGGGCACGTAGATACAGTCGTCATAAAATAAAAACTAAACGCAGTCGAAGCTTGCCGATTTACACATAGGTATGTGTCGGTTCAACCAATTATACTGCAGAATTTCGGCCGAAAATAGTCATTGCTTCGCGCTTGACAATAGCTAACAGGTTTCGCACACTCGCGACTAAAATTTTGTCATCACTGGCGGACGTGATATTTGCCTAATCTTATTAAGGCCATGTGTCACACGTCCAGTCGGTAAAAATTCTACTGCCAAGTTTTCTCCTAGACGGAACATATTTCGGGCAAAAGAAGAGAAAGCCGTTGTTCGTCGTTCAACAAAGCGGAACGTGTTTCTTTTCTTTTTTCCCAAAAATCAACCGTTTCAGAAATCATTTGGAATCTGCAAATCAGCTATCTCTCTCGCACTCATGGCCGCTCGGTCGGTGTGACACTTGGCCTTAAGTTCTATTGGGAGTACAAATTAATCCGTTCCGTTTTCAAGAGATGGCTCTGGCTGTCATGAATGTTTCATAGTGACAGCTGATTTCGGTGGTTTCAGAGACGTTAGACATCTGTCAATAACATTCAGTTTATATCGCTTTGAGTTCCATTAAAAAACCTTGTTTTTTACTGTGTTGAATATGTCAAATGTTTGTGTTAACTAAGCAGCATTTGCGGCAAGTTTTACTTTTCTGCTTTAATTGGAAGAAAAGTGCAGCTGAAGCGCATCGAATGCTTGTTGAAGTTTATGGTGATGATGCTCCAACTGATAAATCATGTAGGGAATGGTTTGTTTGGGTTTGTTTGGGTTTGTTTGGGTTTATGGTGATGATGCTCCAACTGATAAATCATGTAGGGAATGGTTTCGACGCTTTAACCCTAGAATGGTAATCTGGGGTGAAAAACCACCCCAGGCGAGTTTAAATCTCGCGCCTTTTCTCCCTTCCTCACGTTTACGACTGACTTCTTTTAAATTCCCAGACTAGTACCTCGTGACTTCTTTTAAATTCCCAGACTTCGATTCCCGGAATAAATAGACTTTTTTGAAAATCGAGTAAAACTAAACATCCTGTCTCAAAACTGTTTATTTTCACTTTATAATGCCGTTGGATTTATTCAATTTCGTTAAAAATCAACGGAGATATTGCAAATTCAATTTTAAAAAAGTCATTTTTACGAATTTTTCATGTTTTTCACCCTTTTACCTCATTTTTTACTAACTTTTCCTACTTCAAGCGCAATCGCCGTAGGCCTACGTGATTCTGCATTGAAAAAAAACGAAAAGAATGAGCCCAAGTTGAACCGTTTTCGTGAAATTTTACCGGAGATATGAATTTTTCAAAATTGGGGTGGTTTATCACCCCAGGTTACCATAATAGGTAAAAAAAAAAAATAAGTTTACCATTCTAGGTTTAAGAATGGTGATTTCAGCGTTGAAGACAAGCCTCGCCCTGGACTGCCAAATGAGCCAATGAGCTGCTACAACCTGGCGATTCCATTACGGGCGATCGGTATAGACTACAATTGATTCGTTTGAGCCGTGCGTTACGAGAAAAACGGCCGGAATACGAGCAAAAACACGACAAAGTTATTCTTCTGCATGACAACGCTCGGCCTCGTGTCGCAAAAGTCGTAAAACAAATATTTGGAAACGCTCAAATGGGATATTTTACCGCACCCGCCGTATTCTCCGGACATTGCTCCTTCTGATTATTGGTTGTTCCGACGGATGCAGCAGGATTTAGCAGCTCACCGGTTCACTTCTTTCGCAGAAATCGAAAATTGGCTCAAAAACTTGGATCGCCTCAAAAGACGAGACTTTTTGTTCGAGATGGAATTGGAAAATTGCCTGAGAGGTGGGAAAAAGTAGTAGCCAGCGATGGACAATACTTTGATTAATCTATTCGTACGTTTTATTTTGAAATAAATGGATTTTTTACCACAAAAAAAACGGACCGAATTAATTTGTGCTCCCAATAATATCTAATTTTTTTTTAAATTATAACATTCGTGTCAAATCTAATGTAATTATCAAATTCAAATTCTTATAGAATACAAACGAATCAAATATAATTCAAATTGGATAAAATCTAACGTCTAATATTGTTCTAATTATAATATTTAAAAAATCTAACGATGCAATTATAATTCTCATAGAATACGAACGACTAAAATATAATCAAAATCGAATAGAATCCAATATAATATTACACATTTTACTAATATCAAATGTAACATTTGATATTTTTCTAATTCTAATATTTAAATGAAATATAATCTAATGATGAAATTATAATTCTCATAGAATAAAAACGACGAAAAACTAATTAAAATAGAATAGGTAAAGACCAGCGTGTGCTTGGAGTTTGTTTTTTTTTTTTTTTTTGGAAAATCAATCCTTCGATGGGTAACATCGTTAATATAATTTTCTATGGAAGTCCAGTCGTTTTTTTTTTCAAGTAAAAACGATTGAAATTTATCCTCAGACTATTGGCTATAAATTCAGAATGACGTATGGCAGCTTTTAAACGAAAAATCATACATCAAGGGGTTGAAAAGTATAACAAAAAAAAATGTAGAAATCCACGCAGACGAAATTGCCGGCAAAAGCTAGTAACATTAATATTTGAAAATTTTCTTATTCTGGCGATAAGCGGCCTGGACCTACCTACAAGGACGCACCTTTGTCTCGTTGAGCATCATACAGTGCGTGTCTTTAGTAAAGTAATCCCCTCTCCGCGAGTCCCGCGACAACAATCGTCGTCCCCTCCACATATCTCTCCCTACCCGTCTATCACTCAACCACGATTGCTGTTCCCTCTCCACCGCGTGTTTTTTTTATGTTCGATGATCTTGAGACTCGAGTAATGTCACGAATTTTCAGCTTGATGATTGGTCCGTTAAATTCTACAGGCCAATCACAATTTTCCCAAAGTCGATGATAAGAAATTAATGAGATCGCGGAGTGTGACTCCTTATCGTGTTTAATTGAAGCCTTTGCTCGAACACGTCTTCATTTATTTCGATTGTTGATCAGTGTTTACCAGGCTTTAGCGGCTAAATATTAGCGCAATGAGTTACAGCGTGAACCGAGTATCTTGGAGACTCCTCGGACTCTTCAGAAACAACAGTGCCAAGTATAGCGGTAAAGTTAGGACTTTGTCTCAATATTACCCTATAGATGAGAACATCTTCGGTCTGACCGAACAACAGAAGGAGGTTAGTTGTGACACGTGAAGTGAAACTATACGTGTCTTACACGGATTAAATATACAGGGTGTCCCAGGTCAACCTCGCGATCTCTGACTTCTGAATTCATGCTATCATTCTGAACAAAAAAGTCCTCTGCCACTTTGGCGTCTGACGACGGGTTACGTTTATTTGTTCATTTTCGTACTTAGGTTTAAACGATATTTAGGCTTAATTTATCGGAGCTCTCAGCCCTGATGAGGCAGGCTGTACCAGGTGTACAAGGATGAAATGCGGATTTTTTTTTCTAAAAAAAAAAAACACGTTGAATTCGGAAGAATGATAAAAAGTGCTTTATTCAAAGTATGCTCCATCGCTATACATTTTTTCCCATCTTTCGGACAATTTGTGAATACCACGCAAGTAAAAATCTTCCCCTTTTGCTGCGAACCATTAATCGAGCCATTTTTTCACATCTTCGTACGGATCAAAGCGCTGCTCAGCAAGTGCGCGACCCATCGATGCAAACAAGTGGTAATCGGAAGGAGCCAAGTCTGGCGTGTAAGCCGCATTGGGTAGAACTTCCCAGCTGAGTGCTTCCAACGTGTCGCGAACCGTTGTTTTGCCGTATGTGACGGAGCATTGTCATGAAGAAAAATAACTTTGTGTTGCCTCTTTCGGTATTCAGGCCTTTTTTCAACCAGCGAACGGTTCAAATCGGTCAATTGTCGTTGGTAACGTTTGGTATTAACCGTTTCCCCAGGTTTAAACAGCTCATAATAGACCACGCTCCTCTGGTCCCACCAAACACAGAGCATCGTTTTTCTGCCAAAGCGATTCGGTCTTGCGGTCGATGTGGATGGTGCGCCTGGGTCTACCCATGATTTTTTGCGCTTGGGATTCTCAAAATAAATCCACTTTTCATCCCCTGTAACTATACGATGCAAAAACGACTTCCTTTTCTACCGAGCGAGCAAAATGTCACATGTGTTTTTGCGCTTTTCCATTTGCCTGTCGTTCGACTCATGTGGTACCCATCTGACGGTCTTCTGAATCTTTCCCATCTCTCGTAACCGATTGGAAACAGCTTCTTGACTAACGCCCAATTGCTCGGCGACGTTGTTTTTGTGTTTGCGAATCATCTTCGTCCAACAATGCTTGCAATTCCACATCTTCGTATTTTTTTTTGGCGGTTTTCCATGTTCCTTGTCTGCAACATCGAAGTCATGACTTTTGAAACGCCGAAAGCATCGTTCACACGTATCTTGCGATGGAGCATATTCACCATAAGCTTCTCGAAGTAATCGGTATGATTCAGCAGCAGTTTTCTTCAAATGAAAAGAAAAAAATTAATGCTGTCCGCGAATGCTCTTTGTTCGGTATAAATTTCGACATATTGAACACAACAACACAACACTGTGCACACACTTTTCCAATTTATCACTCGTGCGCGTCTGACACTTGTTGATGACACAAGGAAATGGCGCAGTGTCAAATCTTTGTAGCACAAACTGCATTGGTGCACCATTCGTTGTCTGAAATCCGCATTTCATACTTGTACACCTGGTAACGTTTGCGAAACGTCGGCACAACGCTGATCCTCAACACTGCCTCCATCCGGAAGCCACATACTTTTGTGATGACATAAAGAGCCGTGAAAGCCTTAAAACTAAAACCTAAATTTTGTATTTATTCCTAATGAATCTGCGATTTGGTTTCATCTGGTAGTACAAGAGAAAAGAGACAGACAGAAAAATGGTACACGATTCAGTATCTCAAAAATCTCATGGCTTTGTTTTCATCAGAAGACTGTTGTAACATTTTGCAGTTGAGAAAAACGGTTAGTCTTTCTATACACAAGTAGTCGCGCCTGTTAATAAAAGGCACGATATTATACCTTGCTTTTTTTCCAAATAACAGTCTTGTTAGCGAGAAAAAAGAAAAATAATTTAACTTTTTTTTTTCACCGCACTTTTATGTCATGAACCTACATTCCTTTTTGGTATTCGTGTGATTTATATCGTGTTTTATCTTGTACACCGGGATGACCAAGATGATCCTTATGTAAGGTTTAAAAAAAAAAAGGAAATCTTTTTATTGAAACCCTAATAAATTGAATGTCTCGCACATGCCAATTGTAAGATAGATATGCCAGTAGTAAACGCTTTCAGATCTTAATTACGTTGAACATCTTTGAAATGACGAGCATTCTCCCTTAAAGGGATCATCTCGTACACCTTTTCCCTACTTGCATGCCTGATCACAAATACAACGACACGCCAACGATCAATATCAATGTACTATAGATATTGGCATTTTTACACTTGATGTTATTTTGCATTGTGCAGCTTCGCACCTTGGTATTCAATATTGGGCAAACGGAACTAGCGCCAAAAGCCGCGGAAATTGACAAGAATAATGAATTTGCGGATTTACGGGTGAGTTACTAAATCGAACTAATATCGACCTTGTACACAACGACATTTACTTCGGAGTATGCAATTCGTTCGATTTTTCAAGCCGTCATGAACTAACGGAAGGTGTACACGGAGAGAATTAAAAAGTAATTTTTGTCGTGAATTTCACGGTAAAAATTACCGTGATATATTTCAATGTGGTGACAAGTGAGAAAAGCATAATAATTCGTATGCGACAAGTTTTTTTTTAACTCACGTTACAGAAAATTTCAAATACGTAGCTAAAATTTTACTATACAAGAAGGGTAGCGCGCACGATAATTTTTACCGAGAGCACAATACATTTTCCTATAACGCTCATTTAATTTTATAATTAATCTTAAAATAACTGTTATAAAGACGATACTTTTTTATAGACATTTTTGAAAGGTATAAAATAATAAAATACACAGTAAAATTTCGCTGATATTATATATTTTTTAAATTTAAGTTTTGCGTATTTTGTTACACATGAAAATTTACTAGAAAATCTCGTAAAATTTTCTATCTGAAGAAGAAATTTTATTTTATTTTCGTGAAAATCTGTGTTTTACTGAGTAATAATAAGCGAAGTTTCAGGGTTGTCATCTGGTTACCGTTACTGCACGGTAATTTTTAACATTTAATTCTCTCCGTGTATCGATCTGATTAACGAACGACTATGCACTTGCTTGTGCAAAGTGTATTGTGTAAGATGACATTTCGAAGGGCGACATATGAAGATCCGGAATATAAAGTAATCATTCGCATGTAGAGGAGAGTGGGATAATTTAGGACGATTAAAGAAATCCTTTAATAAAAGTCAAAATATTATTGGGAGTACAAATTAATTCGGCCCGTTTTTTTGTGGTAAAAAATCCATTTATTTCAAAATAAAAGGTACGAATAGACTGATCAAAGTATTGTCCATCGCTGGCTACTACTTTTTCCCATCTCTCAGGCAATTTTCGAATTCCATCTCGAACAAAAAGTCTTGTCTTTTGAGGCGATCCAAGTTTCGAGCCAATTTTCGATTTATGCCAAAGAAGTGAACCGGTGAGCTGCTGAATCCTGCTGCATCTGTCGGAACAACCAGTAATCAGAAGGAGCGATGTCCGGAGAATATGGCGGGTGCGGTAAAATATCCCATTTGAGCGTTTCCAAATATTTGTTTTACGACTTTTGCGACACGAGGCCGAGCGTTGTCATGCAGAAGAATAACTTTGTCATGTCTTTGCTCGTATTCCGGCCGTTTTTCTCGTAATGCACGGCTCAAACGAATCAATTGTAGTCTATACCGATCGCCCGTAATGGAATCGCCAGGTTGTAGCAGCTCATTGGCTCATTTGGCTGTCCAGGGCGAGGCTTGTCTTCAACGCTGAAATCACCGTTCTTGAAGCGTCGAAACCATTCCCTGCATGATTTATCAGTTGGAGCATCATCACCATAAACTTCAACAAGCATTCGATGCGCTTCAGCTGCACTTTTCTTCCAATTAAAGCAGAAAAGTAAAACTTGCCGCAAATGCTGCTTAGTTGACACAAAATTTGACATATTCAACACAGTAAAAAACAAGGTTTTTAATGGAACTCAAAGCGATATAAACTGAATGTTATTGACAGATGTCTAACCTCTCTGAAATCACCGAAATCAGCTGTCACTATGAAACATTCATAACAGCCAGAGCCATCTCTTGAAAACGGACCGAATTAATTTCTACTCCCAATAGTATGAATCAGTCTCCTTTTATTAATTATTAAACTTTGGTCATTACCTTACGAGATCAACATTATTAATTATTTGTTATTAATCAACGAACATTAATATAAAAAAAACCCTTCCTGTGCGTAATTACCCAGTGCCATTTCAGTAAATACGGAAAAGGTTTGGGGTAATTTTAGGATTCTTGTAGGGGAAGGTGGTACACAGTGTGTCACCTTTTTTTTCTATCGAATTTTTACTCTTACTAAAGTAGTCTGATCAGAAAAAAAAGATCATAACCGATTTTATAGACCTTTGGGTCGTACAATAAAGCTACCGTATTTTTTTAAAAAGCTCAAAAATCCTAAAATAATGGATACGAAAAAAAATTGCGTATTGGCTCATTGTGCCCCACAGGTGGGGTACAACGTGTCAGATAGGTGGGTACAGTGTGTCAAGCTTAAATAAAACTTACTTTGAAGACATCCCAATGGATCGCATCACTTTGAAGATGGTGGTGGTTCATCACTTTGAATCACTTTTGAAGACGGACAAACACCACAACGAATACCTTTAAACCGATCACAAAATTATTTCGTTTGTACCTAGACATGATTATAATGAGGTAATTAATTATTAACTCGTCATTCGCTTTTGAGATGACCATTTTTCTTCAATGACTTTAGTTGTTCAGTGATGACCTTCAAGGTCATCCTCTCGTAACGTTATCGCACATACGACACGTACATTGTTCCAACCTGTAACCAATAATGTCCTAGAGCCGTGTAAACAGTACCCAAGGATTTTTTCATTGTGCCCAACAAGGGATGACAATACTTCTTCAATGGAAGAGAAAATCACGCAGCATAGAAAAGTAAAATAATCAAGTCTATAGCTGAGCACTTTTGTTGACACGTGTCCATCTCGGATGTCAGTCATTCTGGAAGCAATTAGGTGGCTTGGGTCTTCTCGGGATAACGGCAAAGCCCGAGTACGGTGGTTCCGGTGGTTCGTACTTGGATCATGTTATCGCGATGGAAGAAATCAGCCGTGCATCGGCAGCTATAGGTCTGAGTTATGGTGCCCACTCGAATCTCTGCCTCAATCAGTTGCACAGAAACGGAACGGAGAAGCAAAAGCTTAAGTATCTGCCAAAGGTGATAATGACTAGTCTACGACTTTGGCTTTTTTTTTAATATCTTGCAAATTTTCCGACGGCACAGTAGATGGCCGATAAAAAATGCGTTAATTTTGGGAATTATTATCTCAAAAGCTATTTGTCCGAGTACGAGTTATAAATAATATTATAAATAAATCCCTTCGCATCGTAAGACTGTTTTTTACGCAATTTTTTTTCATCAAGCCAGAATGGTTGAATATTTAGGTTGAAAAAATGAATGTAAATTTCAATCTGGCGCCGTTTTGTGAAGAAAAAATATTTTTTTAAAAAATTGATAATTCTGGCGCGTCGTTAAAGATGTTTGCGGCCTGGCGTTGTCTTGATGGAACACAACACCCTTCCTAGTGGCCAATTCTGGCTACTTCTGGTCGATCGCCTGCTTCAATCTGGTCAGTTGTTGACAGTAGAGGTCCGAATTGAATGTTTGGCCCGATGGGAGCAGCTCATAGTGGATTATTCCCTTCCAATCCCACCACAC
This sequence comes from Ophion ventricosus, assembly GCA_963932345.1. Classification (NCBI taxonomy): domain Eukaryota; kingdom Metazoa; phylum Arthropoda; class Insecta; order Hymenoptera; family Ichneumonidae; genus Ophion; species Ophion ventricosus. The sequence goes on along the minus strand of OZ010719.1, from coordinate 1,428,761 downwards.
AGCAAAACCTTCTTGACCGTTAATCCGGGCTTGGCTATCGTTTGGGCCGGCTCACCGTGATTGGACCACGATCTTTTTCGGCTGTTGTTCTCGTATGTGACCCATTTTCCATCGCCAGTCACCATCCGCTTAAAAAAATGGGTCGATTTCGTTACGTTTCAGCAAAGAATCGCAGGCATCAATTCGGTCCAAAAGCTTCTTTTGCGTCAATTCGTGTGGCACCCATACATCGAGCTTCTTCTTGAGACCAGCCTTATCCAAATGGTTCCAAATGGTTTTCTGGCTAATCTTAAGTTCGTGGACAATGGAATAAGTGCTCACATGCCGGTCCAACTCGACGATTTCCATCATTTTATCGACATTTTCGACGATTGGCCTACCAGAGCGTGCCTCATCTTCGACGTCCATATTACCAGAATGGAATCGTTGGAACCATCGCTTTGCTGTTGCATTCGATACTGTATTGGCTCCATAAACAGCACAATTTTTTTTTGGCCGCTTGCTCCGCCCTTTTTACCTTGGTCGTAGTGGTACTGAAGAATGTATCGAATTTTCTCTTTTTTTACCTCCATTTTGGAACGTTGCAACACACAACTGGCTTCACCAAACACAGAACTGTCAAAGAACTTTTTTTGAAGCGTAATGTCACCCTTAAATCGCCGTATAGTATGACTCGATGCGATGTATACATCGTGAGATATGGCTAACTAAAGACATCTAGCGGAAAACGCTCAGAACTTTTTACTTCATCCAATATATTTAATATTTTTCTAATTATAACATTCGTGTCAAATCTAATGTAATTATCAAATTCGAATTCTTATAGAATACTACGAATCAAATATAATTGAAATTTGATAAATTGCAACGTCTATTATTTTTCGAAATACAATACTTAAAAAAATCTAATGGTGAAATTTTAATTCTCATAGAATACACGGAGAGAATTAAATGTTAAAAATTACCGTGCAGTAACGGTAACCAGATGACAACCCTAAAACTTCGCTTATTATTACTGAGTAAAACACAGATTTTTCACGAAAATAAAATAAAATTTCTTCTGCAGATAGAACATTTTACCAGATTTTCTAGTAAATTTTCATGTGTAACAAAATACGCAAAACGTAAATCTAAAAAATATATAATATCAGCGAAATTTTACTGTGCATTTTATTATTTTATGCCTTTCAAAAATGTCTATAAAAAAGTATCGTCTTTATAACAGTTATTTTAAGATTTATTATAAAATTAAATGAGTGTTATAGGAAAATGTATTGTGCTCTCGGTAAAAATTATCGTGCGCGCTACCCTTCTTGTGTAGTAAAATTTTAGCTACGTATTTGAAATTTTCTGTAACGTGAGTTAAAAAAAAACTTGTCGCATACGAATTATTATGCTTTTCTCACTTGTCACCACATTGAAATATATATCACGGTAATTTTTACCGTGAAATTCACGACAAAAATTACTTTTTAATTCTCTCCGTGTACGAAGGACTAAAATATAATCAAAATCTAATACAATCTAATATCACATATTTTACTAAATTCTGAATGACGTATGACAGCCTTTAAAAAAAATAATCCATTAAGGGGTATTTTAACACAAATTGCGAGATCCACGCAGACGAAGACGCATGTAGAAGCTAGTATATAATAATAATAATAATAATAATAATAAATTGTCAATATACCTCAATATTTATACTTTCTAATAAAACAAAGTTAAATGAAATCGGACAAATAGTTTCTGAGATAATAATTCCCGAAAGTCACCTATTTTTTTACGCCGTCTACACGGATGTGGCCCCTTAAAAAAAAATGGAATCGAAAGCTGTAACCAAAAATTAATTTTACTCCAAGTTGTGCAGCGGCGAACACGTTGGAGCGCTGGCAATGTCGGAAACTGGTTCCGGTTCGGATGTCGTATCGATGAAACTTCGGGCTGAAAAGCACGAAGATTATTATCTGCTGAACGGCAATAAATTTTGGATCACGAACGGGCCCGATGCCGATGTCTTGATCGTTTATGCGCGCACTGATCCTAACGCATCGAAGCCACAGCACGGCGTCACGGCTTTTATCGTTGAAAAGGATATGGAAGGTTTCAGTACAGCCCAAAAACTTGACAAACTTGGCATGCGAGGTTCCAATACGGGAGAATTGGTATTTGATAATTGCAAAGTTCCTGGTGAGTCACAGAATTACTGTATGACACTTGCACGAGGGTACTGGCAAACTGTCGAAAACCTGGGCCTGTATCAGCAATTATTAAGTGGGTGAATTAATTTTTACAGTTTTTTTTTCCATACTTGCGGTTAATTAAAAAATAGACAAAACCGTGTTTAATCCGGGTAACATCCCCCGTTGCTTTCTACAACCTTCTGCCACCGATCTATGGTAGCATACAGATACCATCACGATAGAAGCTGGCTGGTTTAGAAGCGATAAAGTCATCGACGAATTTCCTAATATCTTCGACTTCTCGGAAGTGGCTCCCTCTTAAGCTGTGCCCCATTGACCGAAATAGGTGATAGTCGGATGGGGCCAAGTCCGGTGAATATGCCGGATGAGGAAGAACTTCCCAGCCCAGGTTTAAAATAGTTGTTTGGGTCGTACGAGCAACGTGAGGTCGAGCGTTATCATGCAGGAGAATGACTTTTCGCCTTCCGTGTCCTGTGAATGGCCTTTTTTGCTCAATTGCTTCGCTTAAACGATTTAATTGGTCACTATATCGTTCTGCAGTGATCGTCTGACCCGGTTCTAGAAGTTCATAATAAAGAACACCCTTTGTGTCCCACCAGATACACAAAAGCATTTTTTTGCCGTTCATTTGCAGTTTGGGAGTTGATGTTGTTGGTTCTCCAGGCTCCACCCATGATTTTTTCCGCTTGGGATTCTCATAAAGGATCCATTTTTCATCCCCCGTCACGATTTTCCAGAGAAAGTTCTTCCTTCGTTGTTTGCTAAGCATCCAAAGACACGTTTTCATCCGTTGTCCGAGGTTATATTCGGTAAGTTCGTGTGGGACTCATTACCCGAGCTTCTGAATTTTTCCCATCGCTTGTAACCTCTTGGCAACGGTTGATCGATCAACTCCTAGTTGGGCTGCAAGTTCTTCTTGTGTCTGTGAAGAATTTTGGACCAGTAAAGTTTCCAAATCGTCGTCCGAAAATTTTTCAGGCTCTCCAGTACGCGCACGGTCACTGAGTTCGAAATCATTGTTTCTAAAACGTTTAAACCAATAATTGCATGTTTCGTATGACACAATACTCTTCCCGAACACACAACAAATTGACTCCCACGCTTTGGTGGCACTTTTTCCTTGTTGGAATTCGTAAAGGATGCAGTGGCGAATGTGCAGCTTATCGGTTGCCATTGTTCTTGCAACTTTATTTTAAGGTTATGATGCTCGCCCAATAAATTCATACAGCGTCTTGAACAGGGCTATGCCAATACTTGCAAATCCTAAAAGGACGTTGAAATATTTGAACTTGAAAGAGGATTCCTAGCCTGCTAGAAAAATCTGTAAAAATTCATTCACACACCTAATATATTTTACTTTAATTTACATTCGAAACTCAGTCGAATATTCAGTCTCATTTTTCGAATGTACTTAAGGTATTCCTTTCACGAATCTGTATATTTAAAAAATTTCCAATTTTCGTCTACAGTTAAGTAAAAATACATTTCAGCGAACCGAAAAAAATGTCAAGCCAAAACCATACGTCTCTAAGGCCTTAGGCCACTCTAGACGCCAAAAAGGGCATTTTTTGTGATTTATCAATTATTCAAAATGGTCCTGCTAACGTGTCCACAAAATACGGCCCACCAGGAAAGGAATACCTTAAAATGCAGACAGTATCACAGCCAGGAGGAAAAAAGTTCTGTACACAAATGTGAACAATTTTATGTTAAGTTGTAACAAAATTTTGATAACGTCCATTCGTTCGTGCAGCTAGCAACGTCTTGGGTGAAGTCAACAAGGGAATTTACGTTTTGTTTAGTGGTTTGGACTTGGAACGTCTAATATTGTCAGGTGGTCCTCTCGGGTAAATCTACTCTTGCGATTATCGGGGCTTTCTTTTTGCCCAAAGTGTCCAAGCCAATGGTAACGACTTTCTTTCTCGTATTGCAGAATCCTTCAAGCTTGCTGCGACGTCGCTTTCGAGTACGCTCATACGAGGAAACAATTCGGCAAACGAATAGCGGAATTCCAATTGATACAGGTATAATCATAAGACTAATGATAATTGGATTTTGCATTGTCAAGGCATGAAAAAAAAAACGCTGTTTAGTATTCAGTGCAAAACGTTATTACGTCCTATACATTGGACTATAACTTTAGGGAGAGGTTGTTAACGTTTGGACGCTGCTATGAATAGAACTCGCTTCAATAAATCTATCAACTTCGGCCGGTAAACATTTGTGTTTCGAGACCTTTATGTGAATTTTATGAACAATTCATGATTTTTTCAACGCTTTGAAAAAAAAATGCACACAAAATATTACAAATACAGTCGAACCTCGATATAACGAAATCCTCGATGCAACGAAGATTTGTCTATTCCATTGCGATAGACACTCGAAACCTTCATACAACGAAGACAAAATTATAGATATAACGAATTTATTTTTAGGGCCCGTAACCTCTATACAAGGATTTTTTGTGAACAAAATCTTTGCGTAACGAAGCGTTCGGTAAACGAACTTTTTTCTTTTCGTTCCCTTCTCCTCCTTTCTGCTTCTACGGTACCTGTTTAGACCTGCAAACTTTAAAAATCAAACAAAATATTCGTTTAATTTTAAAATAATTCGCTTTTAACAATAATATATTGTATACATTATGCTCTAATTGCTGATTATTTAAACCTTTCTTTTTTTTAACAAATATCCCTATATTTATGGTACTGATATGTATATATTTTTTTTAAGAAAGAAATATTTAAATTAGAACAATTTTATTCTCCTCTTTTTTTAAACATCAATATTATTAATTATTATTAATTATATTTTATTAATGATTTATTATTAATAATAATTACTATTATATTTTCTTTTATAATTTACTTTATTAATTATTTTATTAATTATTAATTATCATTAATTATATTTATTTAATTAATTAATCTTAATTAATTATTATTAATTCGTCCTTTTTTACTAAAACGTCAATATAACGAATTTTTCGGAACATGACCTCCATATAACGAAAACTCGCTTTACGAACTTTTTTGCTTTTCCCTAGAGATTCGTTGTATCGAGGTTCGACTGTATGAAAAAAAATAGCATTATTAATTGGATGTACCCTCGAAGAACTAACTAGTTTACCATTGTATAGGGTAAAATTGCTGACATGTATACGAGTCTGAGCGCATCTCGAAGTTACGTGTATTCGGTTGCACGAGCTTACGACGCAGGCCATAGAAATCGCAAGGATTGCGCTGCCGTTATTCTCCACAGTGCCGAAAATGCAACGCGAGCTGCACTCGACGCAATACAGATTTTAGGTAAATTACAACTGGATATGTTTTCCCCTTTTGTCCTGTCATCAACAAATTTATATGTAAAAAAAAAATAATTTTTTAAAAAGCAAGCTTTTATTTAATGTACTGAAAAGTAAAAAATCATTTTTCTTTGGTTCAAGGTTTGTTTGGGTTTATTAAGGTTTGTTTGGGTTCGTTGAGGTTTGTTTGGGTTTGTTGAGGTTTGTTGGGTGTGTTAAGGTTTGTTTGGGTTTGTTGAGGTTTTCTTGGGTTTGTTGAGGTTTGTTTGGGTTTGTTGAGGTTTGCTTGGATTTGTTGAGGTTTGTTTGGGTTTGTTAAGGTTTGTTTGGGTTCGTTGAGGTTTGTTTGGGTTCGTTGAGGTTTGTTTGGGTTTGTTGAGGTTTGTTTTGGGTTTGTTAAGGTTTGTTTGGGTTTGGTGAGGTTTTCTTGGGTTTGTTGAGGTATGTTTGGGTTTGTTGAGGTTTGCTTTGATTTGTTGAGGTTTGTTTGGGTTTGTTGAGGTTTGCTTGGGTTTGTTGAGGTTTGCTTGGGATTGTTGAGGTTGGTTTGGGTTTGTTTGGGTTTGTTGAGGTTTGTTAGGGTTTGTTGGGGTTTGTTGGGGTTTGTTGAAGTTTGGTTTGGTTTGGTTTGGTTTGGATGGATGAATTGATGGATGGATGGATAGTGAGAATGTGAGTGAGAGAGTGTGAGAATGAGGATGTGAGAAGAGAGTGAGAAGAGAGTGAGAGAGTGAGAGAAAGAAAGAGTTAGAGAGTGAGAGAGAGAGAGAGAGAGAGCAACTCATATTATTTATTTGCATGTACTTTTTTTTATCACCCAAAGAGTCTGATTACATTTTCAATGCCATGAAATGGTTGCACTTTGTGTAATATCTGTAGATTTTTTACATATAAATTATGTTCTACTTTTTAGTTTTTAATTTTTTAAAGTCGAATCATGCACTTCCTCCACCTCTTAGATGCATGTTTGCAAAATTTCACAGCTCTAAGTAGTCGGGAAAGTGGTCGAAATATCGATTTTCCGTTTTGCATCTCACAACAAGGTGAACTTAAATAAAACCTTGTAAAAACGAAGCTATTTCGTTTTTTTTTAAGGCGGCAATGGATACATCAACGAGTACCCAGCGGGGCGTCTCTTGAGGGACGCCAAGCTCTACGAAATCGGAGCAGGAACAAGCGAAGTACGAAGGACGGTGATAAGCAGAGCGATAACAGAAGAATATTCGTGAACCGTTGTACATTGCAACGCCGTCGAAACTCAATATTCCAAATTGATTTAATATGTATATGAGGGAATGCCAAGACGTCGACCGTCTAAACGATTTCATTAGCCTGTGACAGTAAAATCAATTCAACAAAAAATACGAAAAATTCCTATTTTCTGTTAATCAACGTTTTCTACAATGAATGCGATAAAAACGAAGCATCGGTCTCGATTAACAGACGGAACATTTAACTTCCTGTTCACGCATCGCAGTTAATTCTTACACTGTGTAACATGAAAAAACTTGTGAAGAATATGCAGTGCCACACGTTGAGCCAAAAAAAAAAACACAATATTTATAAATGAATGTAAAAAATAAACGAGTTCAAAGTTATTTTATTGATCAAGAATTTTTTGTGAGAGCTTTGTAAAACTAGTTTAGATATTTTTCATTGAATAAATACGTTTGAGTTTGTTCGCAACATGAAAAACTTGTGAAGAATATGCAGTGCCACACGTCGAGCCAAAAAAAAAAACACAATATTTATAAATGAATGTAAAAAATAAACGAGTTCAAAGTTATTTTATTGATCAAGAATTTTTTGTGAGAGCTTTGTAAAACTAGTTTAGACATTTTTCATTGAATAAATACGTTTGGGTTTGTTTGGGTTTAAAACTGTTGCCGGCATATATCTCTATACGTCGAGTATGTCGAACTCTAGCAGTGGGATGAGAGAAATGTTGAAAGTTTGCTTTAATCAAAAATGTTTTATTTTAATGTCCAACAATTCGGTAAAGAGATCAAGGCAAAAGAAAAATGAAAATACAATATTGGAATGTTGGAAAGAAGAGAACGTTGGAAGAAAGAGAATATTTGAAAATATTGGAATGAAAAAAGAGAATTCGTTGTATGATGCTCGGCGTTGAGCTCTCCCTTTCTGACTAACTGCACGGAGAGAATTAAATGTTAAAAATTACCGTGCAGTAACGGTAACCAGATGACAACCCTGAAACTTCGCTTATTATTACTGAGTAAAACACAGATTTTCACGAAAGTAAAATAAAATTTCTTCTTCAGATAGAAAATTTTACCAGATTTTCTAGTAAATTTTCATGTGTAAGGAAATACGCAAAACTTGAATTTAAAAAATATATAATATCAGCGAAATTTTACTGTGAATTTTATTATTTTATGCCTTTCAAAAATGTCTATAAAAAAGTATCGTCTTTATAACAGTTATTTTAAGATTTATTATAAAATTTAATGAGTGTTATAGGAAAATGTATTGTGCTCTCGGTAAAAATTATCGTGCGCGCTACCCTTCTTGTATACGGAGAGAATTAAATGTTAAAAATTACCGTGCAGTAACAGTAACCAGATGACAACCCTGAAACTTCGCTTATTATTACTGAGTAAAACAGAGATTTTCACGAAAGTAAAATAAAATTTCTTCTTCAGATAGAACATTTTACCAGATTTTCTAGTAAATTTTCATGTGTAAGGAAATACGCAAAACTTAAATTTAAAAAATATATAATATCGAAATTTTACTGTGCATTTTATTATTTTATGCCTTTCAAAAATGTCTATAAAAAAGTATCGTCTTTATAACAGTTATTTTAAGATTGATTATAAAATTTAATGAGTGTTATAGGAAAATGTATTGTGCTCTCGGTAAAAATTATCGTGCGCGCTACCCTTCTTGTATAGTAAAATTTTACCTACGTATTTGAAATTTTCTGTAACGTGAGTTAAAAAAAAACTTGTCGCATACGAATTATTATGCTTTTCTCACTTGTCACCACATTGAAATATATCACGGTAATTTTTACCGTGAAATTCACGACAAAAATTACTTTTTAATTCTCTCCGTGTGGTCAACTTGTTTTTTGTTTCCGCTCGCTTCTTTTGTCCAGTCGTTCCTTTGATTATGGACGGATGTTAACAAATCGCCTTGCTTCTCGAAACTTCCAAACAGAATAAGATGCGTTTTTTTTTTTACTCAATCCCACATATACAGGGTGAGGCACATAAAGTGTTACAGAGCAATAGCACTCAAACTATTGATCATATCCAAAAATGTTTCAGACAAAAGTTTCAGTGTTCGAGAAGGCCGTCATACTGGACCACCCTATTTTTTTTTATCGGTGGAGGCGCTGAACCTACGTCAAGGTCAACTCCACTTTTTTAAATGGAACCATGTATTTTTTTCTCGATGACATTATTACCGATTTTAAGACGAATTCAGCGACCTACAACACAAGGTCATTCTAGTCACGCAAAGTATAAAAATAGTCGAAAAATCGGAAAATATCGGAATAATCACTTTCAAAGGATCCACTAACCTTGGTTTGGGTCTACCTACAGAAGATGCTCGAAGTGATGACCCTCGACTTGTAAGCACTTGTTTGATCGCTGTTTTCATTTCTTACGATACCAATGTTTCTTATCGGCATATATTGTTATATATGCCGATAAGAAACATTTCTATTATTGGATAAGGTGGTTTTTCTATTATTGGAAAATAAAAGCAATCGGTTGAATAGAATTTTTTTTATCACCCGCGCCACTTAAAAAAATATTGTTTCGAGAAGAAAAAAACGCATTTCAAGCTTTAATTCTCGATTTCTTATGAAAAAAAAAAATTATACTTACACTAATCAGCTATGCCTGGTGCATAGAGTAAACCTTTCGTTTCTTCAAAGGCATCGTTTACAGCTAATTGTTCTGCTCTGCGCGACGAACACCAGACTACATCCTTAATAAGCTATACGTGGAACATCTTGCAATTTTATTCGCGAACTAATATTCGATTTTCATTCTAGTACATATCTAAATATAAATTAGCACTCGTTGATCTTTTTTCGAGCTCACGACCCACACACGTCTCGAACCGTAATAATAGAATATCGTTCATCATGCCAATTAGACAGTGAGCTCTTAAATTATTGTATCATCATCGATCGTCCCTCGATACTGCACTACATCAATATGTCAAATTTAACGTCAGAGTAGCCAGACTTTATCCGGCGATGATTGTAAATAAATATATACCGTGATTAAATGAGTCACTAGAACAGTTAGCTGAGACGAGCCCATGATTGATTAACCTTTAGCGCTATAGGTGGCTAATTTAAGTGTCGAAACGTTCAC